>RJWT010019125.1:0-18546 GCA_004365215.1 Cuniculus paca
AAGGCTGGAGAAGCAACTTCACAATAAGCGCCACAAGAAAGGCTGCTAGTGGCAGCCAAGAAGAAGTGAGTAGAGGTAGCGGTGGGAAAGGACAGTGGGTATGTGGGGTGGGTCTACAAGGCCCTCGGGGCTCCCTTGCTTAGGGAGGCATTTGAAGCTGGCAGCTCTTCATAGACCAAACACCCTGAGATGCTGGATGAAGCACTGAAGTGTGGTGATGATCAAGGCTGTATTTCTGTCAGCCTTGGAGATGAGGGGCAAGAGGAAAGAGTTGTCCATGTGAGCATGGGGTGGGGAGCGAGGGCCAGGATACCGTGAGTTCTGTGCTGTGTGGAGGCTGGGGGTCCATGGGAAGCCTGTATGTTTTGCAGCTGGAAAGGATCTGAGTTCTAATCTCCACTCAGCCTTTCACTGGCTGTGTTTGCTTGAGCAAATTACTGTGCATTTCTGTGTCCCTGAGCTTCTAGGGTGTGGAGAAAAGGCAATATAAGAAGGGACAGAAGGCACCTTTCCCAGAGGTCGCATTCAGCACATAATCCTCACTCTTTCTTCCTCTGCCTTCTCCCATAGTGACCCCAAATTTGGGGTGCTAGCTGGCTGGAAGCTGTTTTCCAGGAGGCCTGGCCATCTGCCCGAGCAGCTCACCACCTTCAGGGGCCACTTGGCTCTGCTGCAGTTTGTGATCTTCCTCCCTGCAACTGAACACTGTTCGGATACTGAGCACGTGCTTGCTTCATGGCCCCCTTTTAGCCCTAAGCATAAATACTGGTCAGGTCAAGTCAAACTAATAACTCTATTTCCTTTGCCAAGGATGGCTTTTGGAAAGAAGAAAACCCTTCAAGCCTTTGGGAAGGCTTTCTTCCCCTTAACAAAGGTTAAAAGTGAAGGCTTAGTTTTTCCTCCCTTTAGCTATAGTGATGTGAGGGTATGATACTCAGAGCTGCAGCAACTATTTTGTGACCCTGAGAGGGAATATCATGCTAATCACAGAAGAGCTGACTGGGGAGACTGATGTTGGCCAATCACATCCCTAATGGTTTTAGTTTCCTAATACAGTATTAATTCCACCATAGGTGAAGCTTAGAAGAAATGCTAATGATAGATTCTATCAACCACTAGAGTATTCTTTTACCTGCTGCCCGAAAGTATCCTACTTGAGATATCCCACAGTGATTGCTTTGTTTTGCTTTAATTGTGTATCTTTCACTTCTCACAAATAAAGAGACAGGGGCAGCTTTGGGGAAGTGAAATGCAGCCCCATGTCCTAGACGCCGCCCCCAGCCTACCTCTCCTCACTCCTTGCTTCTCAAGGTGACTCTTGCTACTTCACAAGCACCGGCCCGTGCTCACTCCATGCCCACTGCCAGCCTCACCCAGAGCCCCTCCCCTCTGCACCCTCTCCCTGCCTAAATTCTAACCATCCCTCCTGGAAGCCGGCCCTGTCCTTTCCAGCCATTCCTGATTTTTCCTCTTCTTGATCTTGCCTAGGAAATAGTAAATGCCTTTCAAACATTTCTTTGAGTCACAGATCCCTTTGTTCAAAGGAAACTGTACTCAGAAATATACACAAATGAAACTGATAAAGGCAGAGCTGCTCAGATTAAAGTTAGGGTGGGAGAGGAGGGTGCCTGGGCCTCTTCCCACTGTGGCCTGTTCCCTCCTACACACTCTGGTCCCCTCTCCCTTCCTTTCCCAACTCTGGGAACCCTGGGCTTCAAAGCTCCTGCCCTGGATGGTAACACTTAGCAGTAAACAAGACACAACTGCTTCGTTCATGCGCTAAATATGTTGGAGTCTCTCAACCCTCCTCTTTGCTGTCTCTCTTGCCCAGGCAGTGGCAGTCAGTGAGCTGTGGCCCATTTCTGGCATGCTCACCCCACACCTCCCTGTAATAGGCACTCATTTCTTGGGTTGCTGGTGCCAGGAAATCATTTACATTTGGGATCCTGGAGGCCAGTATAGGAGGCAGGATTCAGGCATCAGGGGCTCTCATATCCATGCTGGCTCTGCAGGTAAATGTCTCTGTGGCTCCAGGCTAGGACCACTACCCGTAGGAGCCTCAGTTTGCCCCTGTTGACAGTGAGAAGCGATTTTGCTTGGGCGGTGTTTGTAACCTGTCTGGGTATGTCTCAGTTCACACCAAATGAATGTGAAACTCTGGGCCGTGCTGGAGCAGGAGCAGGAGGTCCTGAGACAGCCCTGGCTCTTATCCTCATTGGTTGGAGGAGAGGGAAGGTGTCAGGTGGGCGGGGTAAGGGAGGGACAGCCTGTGCAGGCTGACTGGGGCAGCTGCCTGACTCAAAGACCAAATCAAAATTTAGGAATCCAAAATGCTTGGGACCAAAAGTGTTACAGAGTTCAGATTTTGATATATTTGCAAGTACTGTAAACATAATGCATTATCTCAGGATGAGACCAAAGTCTAAACATGGAATTCTTTTGTGGTTCATATACACCTATACAAGGTATGATCAAATAATATGGTGAATGTTTAAATTAAAAATATTTTTACAGTAAAAGACACATTGCCATTAGTCCCTCTCTAAATACCTGCCCCCCCACACACACTGCAAATACATGTATCCCATTTTTTCTTGCCACTTCTGAGACAGTTCTAGAAATCCTTTTTCATGAGTGTCTCCAGCTCAGCTACATCTGCCTCAATGTTCTGAATCATTTCAAAACCCTGACCTTTCATGGTTATTTTGACTTTGAGAATGAGTTTCAAATCCATGTCAGATCCAGTTAATGAGATGGATCAGGACATACCATAATGTTTTCATTTAACAGAAATTGCCACAAACAGTTGATCGACAAGGATGATCAAAAGTATGGTGAATGTTTACATCAAAAAAATTTATTACAGTAAAAGACACACTGCTATTCATCTGCCTCAAAACATTAAAAATACTCCCCTTCTCTATGAACACAGTTATTCCATAATTCTTGGCAGTGTGTCTTTAACTATAACAAGGATTTATTTAAAACAAATTTAAATATTCACCATAGATTTTGATCAGTCTTTGGACAGTACATAGTACACACAACCCAAAGATAATTTTATTTGATATTTTTAGTGTGCCTCTCTTCTTTTTCTTCTTCCCCTTCTTTTTCTTCCACCTCCTCTTCTTCCTCTTCTTTTCTTCTTTTTTCTTTTTCTTCTTCATCTTTCAATTTCTCTTTCTTTTCCTCTTCCTTTTCTTCCTAATAGCTTTCTGTTCTTACTCAACATTTATTCTTGCTCTTCACAATAATCCAATGAGGAAGACACCATTATTCACCCATTTTCGGATGAGAAAACCAAGGCTTGACATTGTTCAATGTGTGACCAAGGTCACACAGCTACTGAATGGCAGTTGAGATTTCAGCCTCCTGGGTTTTTGCCCTAGGACTCACACTCAGCCCCTACTTGCTTGATTGGCAGCCAGCAGCCCCATTTCACCCAACACTTGCTCATTCATTCTTGGTGCAGCACGGGCTCTCAGCCTCCTCTCCACTTCAGCAGCTACTGTGGGAGTAGCAGTGTGTATTTATGCTTGGGGAGAGACTAGAATTTGTGTATTTCCCACAATGAATCAACAGGCTGTTGTTCGTCGTGGGGCAGGGAGTTCCCTGCATGACCATCCCCATGCATATCGGCTTGATGATGATTATTACTTCACCATTGTGGGGAGCTCAGCCTGGATTACAGATAGCTAGAGGAAAAGAGGCTGAAGGAGGTAAATTAGGAGGACAGAGACAAAAACAGGTATTTGGATTTTCATGCAGGGTCCCTATTAAGACAAGTGTGATGGTGCATGCCTGTAACCTCAGCACTCTGGGAGGCTGAGGCAGGAGGATGGCAAGTTTGAGCTCAGCCTGTGCAATTTGATGACTTAGTGAGACCCGATCTTTAAAAAAGGGTTGGAAATGTAGCTCAGTATGAAGGTCCTGGATTCACTCCCCAGTGCTAAAAAAAGACCTGGAACCAGTACCATTTTTCAACATCAGTCCATGTTTGTCCTGCCAGCCCCCCAGACAACAGGGACAGAGCACAGAGGCAATGAGACCTGACTGCAAGGCTTAAGTGGTCCCTATAGCAATGAGCTAAGAGGTGATGGATCTTTCTGGGGAAGAGATAGATAATAAACAATTAATAAAGTATAGATAACTCTCTGGGGAACCACTTCCTTGAAAGGTGCCAAACTCTTTTGAAGACAAAATAAGTGAGCGGAATGGAAGATGAAGATTGTAGGAATGAGAGAGGGACTTTGTAGGATTGTTGCTGGGGTCTGAATGTTAATGTCTCCCCAAATTATGTTGAAACCTACTGCCCAGTGTGATAGTATGAAGAGGTGGGGCCTTGGGAGTGAATATAGCACAAGGAATTCCCTCTCATGAATGGGATTAGTCCCCATATAAAACAGGCAGGAGGAGTCAGGCTCAGTGTCACACATCTGTAATCCCTGCCACTGGGAAGGCTAAAGCAGGAACATAAATTCAAGGTCAACCTGGGCCACTTAAAGAGTCTGTCTCAAAACAAAAAGCAAAAACAAGGCTGATGATTATAGCTCAAGGTTCTTTGGATCCAGTCACCCCCGCCCCACCCCTGCCACATGTTGGAAACAGCTCCTCCCTGGCTCTGTTTTCTATGCAAGAAGATGCCACAGCAATGAGGTGCTATCTTCAAAGCAGAAATCCAGTGTTTTTATCAGACACTGTCTTGGTTACTTTTCTTTTGTTGCTGAGACAAACACTTGACACCCAAAATTAGGGAAGAAAAGGTTTATTTAGCTTACAGTTTTGGGGGTTTCAGTCAATACTCAGCTGGTTCCAAGGCAGGGAGGCGTGGCTGAGGGGCAGCTGTTCATGGCGGCTGCAAGCGGCAAGAGCAAACAGTGCCAAAGAGAAAAAACACGCCCCCATTCCGACCTTACATTGTATGTCCACTCCACCCATGGGCGGGTGCAGAACTCACACCGCCAATCCCAGCACTAGACAAGGAGTCAATCACAAATGCTAGATTCAGCCACTTCCGTGACTATATGAGGCTTGTGGGGGGGGGCATCTATATACAAACCATAACAGACACTGAATGTATAGCACCTGGACCTTGTACTCCCAGCTTTTAGAGCTGTTAGCAATATTTTTATTTTTTACTAATTGCCCCATCTGGGGCTGGGGATTTAGCTCAGTGGTGTAAGCACCTGCCTGGCAAGTGTGAGGTCATGAGTTCAATCCCCAGTACCAAAAGAAAAACAAATTGCCCCATCTGAAGTATTTTTCAATAGCAACCTGAATAGACAAATACAGTTACCCCAGTGAAGAGAAGCCTCATGGAACAGGGTCTTCTGAAGAAACTTGATGAGGATGAGTGAGCTGCCCACGGGAATATCTGGAGAATCCACTCGGTGCATATGAGACAACCAAAGTGAAGGCCTTGGGGACTTCTTTCTGAAGGACGATCAACTACCCACAAACAGGACTTTCTTCACCTAGCTCCTGTTGCACCCAAGGGTACCACGCTTGGCCCAGGCTGGACCGATAATATTTGCTACACCAAGGGACCTTTAGTCTCGTGGTACCAAAGCCGAAGTAGCCAGCTCGGAGGTGTGTGCTTAAAATCTCTGGTGATGGTCCCCAGCCCATGGAAACAGGCCCTGAGCCTCAGGAACCATTTCCTCTACAGTTCCAATCCCACCTTTTATCCCTGGCTTCTCACCTGTACCTTCCCTGCACACCCCCCCCAACAGTCCAGGCTGTGTATGCTGCATCCTCTGCTGTAGGGCCTTTGGTGTCACAGACAAGCTAGATGTGCTTGGGGACCATTGTGTCTTTCTCATGTTTCCTTATAACATGAGACTCTCTAGCTTTTCTGTCATTTCTCCCTGTGAGTGACTGTGAGGGCGACTGGTCAGATGCCCACCCTCCTGCCTCTTCTGGAGGGTAGGCTCTGGGAGTCAGGGAGGGGCTGCCTGCAGGCCAGAGAGCATCCTTATTCTTGGCAAGAGACCAGACATGGTACTGGGCAACCACTCCTGTCTACCTAGTGTCTCTGGAGGGGCCCTATTGATTCCAAAATAAACCCTAACACATTGCACATTTCAAAACAGCCAGAAGGGAGGAGTTGGAATATTCTTGTCAGATAAAAAAAACGAAAAATGTGTGAGGTGATAGATATGCTAATCACTCAGATTTGATCATTATACTTTGTATTCATGTGCTGACCTATGACACTGGACCCCAAAATAAATGAAGTCTCACCTCCTGCCTGAAAACTATGCACGCAGCAAATGTCCTCAAGGCAACTTGGTGCCAGTCTGTGTTCCTTGTAGCTGCAGAAGTGACTGTGACACAGGCCTGTGTCCAAGGTGTTCATGGGTCTTCTCTTTTGGAAGTCACCACAGTCATGATCCTTGTTCCATTTCTCAGGATGATGGGGCTCAGTGACTACCCTCTCTGCAAGTGTCTTGGCATTGATGAAATGGAATTGCCATGCTGTGAATGGAGCTAGTTGAATGCTCCTCGTACATCTAATACATCTTTGAGCTGTTGCCCTGCTTCCTCCCTTAAAAAAGAGCAAAATTTAAGAAAAGAAAAAAAAAAGTCAATCTTAGCCTGGGTTGAGAGGCAGGTGCTCCACTCAGTGGGCTATGAGACACTTGGTCATTCAAACATTCATTGAGCACCTACTATGTGCCAGACATTGACAAAATGGTGGGGATTCGAAGACAAATATGTGAACAAATAATTAAGACTGACAGGTTAAAGGAAACGTGTTAAAGAAGTCCCCGCCAAAATCAAGAAAGTCAAACTCAGCAGCTCTCACCTCATTTCCGTCAACTCTAAAGAGGCCCACGATCCTCTGCTGAGGAGGAGACAGAGGATTGCCTTGATGACAAGAGGAAAGAGAATGCCTTCCAGGGCATTTTAGTGACAAATTACAAGCAAGAAATTTAGAGACAGATTTGGGTTCGAACCGTGGCTCTGTTACTAGTGGTACAACTGTGGGTAGTTTAGTTACACTGGCCATGCCTCAGGTTTTTTACCTAAAATCAGGGCTAATAATGCCAGCCTTGAAAGGTGGTTGGAGGGATTAAATCAAATGATATAATCTCTAGTGTATCATTATGATGGCAGGAATCCTGATTCTCAAAGTACCTCCTGCTTCTCAAGGTGTGGTTCATGACTGGCAGCTCCTGCCTTACTGAGGAACTGGGAGAAATGCAGAATTGCAGGTCCTCTCCAGACCCTCTGAAATAGAAGCTGCCTTTGAGGAAGATTCAAGGAAACTGGAAACTCAAGAAACCTTGCCCTAGAGGGCTATGGGAACTTGTGAATCTCTTGACATACCATGTGAAGTTCAGACTTCTGAAGTCTTTGGTCTAGTACTTTCAGGGCCTTGCCCAGTTTTGCATTTTTCATTCCAAATGCTGAGAGATGCAAACAGAGAAACTTTTGTCGTGGTCCAGGTGAATAATGGTTGGGACTTAAGGCAGAAATGAGAGGGAGCAAGAAAAAAAAAAAAAGAAGACATGAGGCTGAACTGATAAAGAATTGTGTGGCTGTTAGAATTGACAGGAAAGAGGCGAGGAGGGACTACTGAGTTTAATTTTCCTGTTTTTGGCATGAGTGACTGTAGCGATGTGAACACTGTGTCCACCCACATATGGAATGTGGAGGAGGGGGAGTTTATGAAAAGGAATATGGAGAGTTTTGAAGATGTGTTGAGGGGAGAATGTTCTAGAAGAACTAGAAGCAGCAGACCCTGCTTGTGTAAAACTTCCTTCCACCCATCTGGAGTCGCTGCAAGTTTGAATATCCCTCACCCAAAAACCCCAAATCTAAAAGGTTCCAAAATCTAAACTTTTTGAGAACTGACCTGATTCCACAAGGGGAAAATTCTGTATCTGGCTCTGTATGGCAGGGCATAGTCAAAACACAGGCACGTTAGATGTAATGTATGAGATTATCTTCAGGCTACGTGCATAAGATGTATGAAGCACAAATGAATTCCAGGTTTAGACTTGAGTCCCATTCTGAGATATCACATTATACATGTGCAAACATCCTGAAATGAAAAAAAAATTGCCAAACCGGAAACACTTTTGGTCCCAAGCATTTAAAAAAAGTTTTTAATTTCATCATGGGGAGTTGGTACATGTACATTACACATCTTAAATCTTTTTATATCCCCTTCCCTTCCCCTACCTCCCTCTTCCTCCCATCTTTTGCTTCTCTTTCCACCAAGCATATCGTGTGAAGGATTTTCAACCTGTCATGGATAATTCAACAAGTTGTGGATCAACAACACCAATGAATACAGTGTACAGTGAGTTGAATTTGTGTCTGTCCTCTCAAATTCATATCCACCTGGATCCTTAAACTGGTTTCAGACTTGGAATAAGCTCTCTGATGTTGTAATTAATTAAAAAGAGCTAATACTAGATTGGGTAGGCCTTGGAGTCCTTTTGGCAAGAGGAAAGGACAAAGAAACAAGCCATAAAAAACCAAAAAACAAACAAACAAAAAAACCCCATGTGAAGATGGAAGCCGAGATTGTAGTGACACAGCTACAAACCAAAGAATGAAGGCCAGGTATTTCCTGGCGCCACTGGGCATGGAGGATTCTTCCCCAGTGACTAAGACGGAGTGAGCTCCTGCCAAGACCTTAATTTCAGGCTTCGAGCCTCTGGAACAGTGAGAGAATCAATTCCTGTTGTTTAAAGTCACTCGGTTTGTTTAATACACTGTGTAAACTGAATGAAGTTTATAAACCTGGAGAACATTCTATCAAAGTCCTACAAATGACTCCTAAATCCTCCACACCGAGGAAAACCTCAGCCTGTCCTCTTTCCAGGGACCCTAAGTCCCAGATGTCTACTTGCCCTGAATGACCTATAAGGTGCCTGTTATGGGCACTCCTGAAGCTGTGCAGATTTGAGGTGTGAAGCCCTCTCAGGATCTTTCTTGGTGAAGTCTTTCTTGTTCCTAACCCAAATTCCAAAGTCTATCCTGGGAACCTACTTCAGATTCTTCCTCTTTTCCTTTTCTTCCCACCTCCGCTGCCTTCATGTCTACCTCTGGCCTTCCTCATCTCACATTCCTAGCCCCAGGGCTCTGATCTCCACATCTACCAGTGCCTTTGGGGACAGTTTGATAGTAACATCTTCCGGACACGTCAATAGGTTAGGTACCTAAGGCATTGCTTTTCAAACTGGGTTCCTCTAGAAAATGTGTGATTTCAATTTAACGGGCCCCAAGGGCTGATAGAGGACAGAAGTCATTCATAAGTACGTGACTTGAGGACACGTACTCAGATTCCTCCTGTTGTGCACTTAATAATTAGGAGCACCCATGTTTGGACTGTATTTGCACCATACTTATAACCTTTATTCCAGATTTTTTGTTTATCCAAAAAATCAGTCTATCGTTAATAAGTAGTTTGTATAACAAGTGTCAATTGGAATGCATAAAACACATTTATTCTAAAACCTCATACTGCTTTTATCAGTTTGACCTACTGGGGTTTAGTGTTAGATTTCATTTAGAAAAAAGAGCCCCTCTACAAAGATAAAATTGGCCTCAGATATCAACTTCCTGTGTAAATCTCTCTCTCTCCCTCCCTCTCTTTCTCTCTCTCATGAGAGAAACACCCACACACACCCACACACACACATACACCAGGGCATTCACACTGAATTACAGCCCCAGCCCTTTTAAAATTTTTATTTTGAGACAGAGTCTTGTCGCCAAGGTGTCCAGGCTGGACTCAAACTTGTAATCTTTCTACTTCAGTCTCCCAGGGTGGTGGTATTACAGGCAAGAGCCACCACACCCAGCTTGGATTTATCTTTTGGGAAGCTGCAATCCAATCCTCTATAAAAGCCCTAAATCAAACAGTATATAGTAATGCCATCCTCAGACCCTATGGAAAGCTAGCTTGGGTTTTCTTGTGATTTGGGGACGGGTTTTGCCTTTGTGTGGAGCTCCTGCCTTCTCCTTGGAACCTGTTTTAGTCTGTTCTAGTTGCTATAACCAAAATAACCATAAACAGGGGGCTTATAAACAACAGACATTTATTTATCACAGTTCTGGAGTCGTTGTGTATTTGACCATCACAGTGACCCTAGGGTAAGACTCCCTTCTTCGCCAAGGGAGTGAATAGGAGACATTTAAAGCACCAGCCTTTAAAAATGGTTCCGTCTTCTCTCCACCAGAGGCCAAGGTAGAAGTGAGAATGTCAGACTGTTCCCTGCACACACCCCCAGTATTCTTCCAGGTGGAAGCAAATGTTTTTATTCATCTTGCTTTTTAAAGCACCATTACAAGGTCCAGTGGTATAGTAGTTAGCAATACCTTTTATATATATATTTATCTCATACCCTATCATATATGTACTGTAAACAAGAGGTAACAGCGACTTCTAGAAACTGGTTTTCTTCAAGGTGCAGTCTGTTCTTTCAATAAACAGTTACTAAGTGGGTTTGGTACCAGGGCCTGTGTCTGCCACTGTAGGCCTTGCCTCTGGGGTCATTTGCCTAGTGGCTGGGTCTGGTCCCTGTCTTTGACCTGTGTGGACACAAGTAAGCAACATTCACTTGTGACACGCACTCAACTAACTCCTGATCACTGGGGAGCAATCTTTCTGGAATTGTATCCTGAGGCCCCCGGGGAGGTGCATACAGGACCTGGGGCTGCAGCAGGGTCTTCGTGCTTTTCATAGTTAGCTTCAACATATTCTGATCAATCCTGGATCTTTTTTCCTTTTGGAAGTATGGGAAATTGTAAAAGAAGACAACGTTGAGCTCTTCTGATCATATTACCCAAAAGTAGCCACAGTGAAAAAATGAATGAGTGAGTGACCTTTGCTTGTCTTAGCCCTGGACTTCAAATGCATCTCATAAGCAACAGAAGTCTCCAAAAATCCTATATGTAAGATATGGGCTGTGCCTTTAGTAAAGCTTGCCTTAAGTCCAGGGGCCTCATCTTTCTGTATGTGACCCCTGGGCTGTTGAGATAAGAGTAAAAAATGGTGAGGAGCTCTCTGAGCAGTGGAAATGGTACACAGTCCACAGTGGGCAGATAAGATCAGTGGTCACTGACTTAGCCCGGAGGAGGAGGACACTGTATGCTATGCAGGGCCCCTGGGGCAGGAGGCTCAAGAAGGGCTGTGCAAGGGGGCTTTGTAGTATGGGGGAAGGGTGAAGTGCCTCCAGTTCCCGTGGTTAAATGTGATCAGCTTATTTGGATACATAACTGCATGGGTTGGAAGGGAACTAAAACCTTACAACCCAGGTATAAGCAGCAACCCACCTGGTCTCCTTAAGAAGTGGCATCATTTGATTGCAGTATGGATTGGGAAATCTGTGGTCAGGCCACTCAACACTCTCCTGGTTTCAGCAGATGTCAAGGCAGCACATAACATTCACCTTAGTTTTAGTCCTTACTTTCCAGCAGGTGTGGGCCACATGACATGGGTTGTTTGTTCTGCCCTCTTTGCTGCCAACACTACCTCATCCCTGCAGATGATACTAGGTCAAACCTCATTGCCACACTTGCCAAGATTCTGTTGAAATTCATCATTTACACGGTGTTCAGTATGTTGGGCTCTTGCCAGGACTGGGAAATCTTTCATGACATAGAGATTTTGTGAGGGTTTGTGATAACCATGGGTGACAGGTACATCCTGATTGACTGAAACGTCTTGATGGCCTACAACTTTGTCCAACTATTTCTTGCCTCTCTCCTGATGGTGAGTCCCCAGGAGCTGTGACTGGAGGTCCAGCCAAAGCTTCCCAGGAGTCCCAAGTATCCTGGCAGTGGTTCAGATGGTAATGTTGGAGGGTGCAGGCAACCAGTAGCTCCCGACATTTGAGTCACTGTTTTCTCTTCTATACAAGTTGCTGAGTGGCTGGCGTGTGTGCACCTGCACTGTGATGTGATGGTGACTGGGGAGAGTAGCCTGTGCCAAGAAGGACCATTGTTCTAAATTGAGACAGTCTTTTAGTTTTATTACCACTGATAGTCATCTTAGTGGCCGAGTAGTCACCATATCAGTTTCATAACTAGTGCCTTATGGGATGGAAAAACTCTAAACTCCTGCTGCATGAATACATACGCGCTTGTGGAAAAGACTCAGGAGCCTTATGTGAATGCATGTGGAAGGGTGCAGATCTGAATGACGGCCTTGATTCACCCCCACCCCCATCCCACCCACTTGTATTTAAAGTGAGAAAAGAGATCTTAATAGTTTTCATTTTTTTGGTTGCAGGTCAAGTAAACCCATGCGAACTAGCTTAAGCAGGACGAGGACTTTGCTCTAAGGATATAGGGCTTTCTTTTTTAATGAGAAGACAGAGCTATCATTGTTCTACCGATTTAGTGCCATAGAACAAACTGACCACAAACTTAGTGGTTTTAAACAATAATCATGTATCGCTCCTTAAGGTGCAATTTTCATGGGGTTCAATGGGGGAAGCAACCTTGTCTCTGATCTCTATGGTGTCATTTGAGTTGTTTTTATGGGGACCGCAGGATCTGCTTCAAGATGGTGCATCCATGGCTTGCAGGTAGGTTGCTATGGCTTGTGTCCAGATGTCCCTCCTAAGTTTCATGCAGTCCTAAGCAAGGCTTTTCAGAGGCAGCTGGATCTAGAGTGCATGATTCTGAGATTAAGTGTGTGACGCTGGGATGAGAGGCGTGTGATTGTTAAATTAGTCCATTGATTGGTTTGGCATAGTCCTGGGTGTGGATAATGGGAAGGTCCTCACTGGTTGTGGGTGCTACCTGCCCTAAGGACACATAGCCTGAAAAGAACACAAAGGACAGAAAGAGGGCTGCTGCCGTTGCTTGCTGTTTGCCGCTTTTGCTGCCTTCTGCCTGCCATAGCCTATTTTTCCTCTGCGATACCCCTCTGCCATCTACCCTGCCTTGGAGGCAGCCCACTGTGGACTGAAACCTCTAAAAACAGTGAACTGAAATAAACTTTTCCTCTTTTAACTTTAGATATTGGATAATCTGTCTCAGGAATGTGGAAAGTAACTAAGACATAGGTGCTGGCTATTTGCTGACTGCTCAGCTAGAGATTGGGCCATAGGTCCCCTGTTCTTCTCCACATGGGTCTCTCCACATGTCCTATGTTTTTTAGAGTATGGTGGTTTATTCCAAGGATGAATGTCCGAGGAGATAGAGTCATATTAATGCTTATTGCCATTTATGATGCAGCCTCAGAAATCATCTAATAATGGAGGCAGTCACCAAGACTCACATGTTTTTGAAGGGAGAGGAGACAGACTCTCTCTTGACTGAGTGACAAGGTTCTAGAGGACAATATGATGGGCACTACTGTAATAACTATTCTGGAAGTCCATTCTACTTCATTCGCCTTGCCTCAGAAAGGGCCTGGAAGTGTCAGTGATATTAATTCTCTCTTTGGTCTCTTGCTTCCATTTTCTTGAACATCAATTTCATTATTCTCTCTCTTTATAAGCTGGTCTGTTCTGTGATACTCATGGCAGCCCTTGTTGGCTCCCAGTTTAAGTGTTTTTGTTATGGCTCTGGTTTCTGCTAGAGACAGCATTACAGCTCTCAAGAGAGGGAGCTGGCTTGATTCAGAATATGGTCAGCTGTCTGTCCTGGACTAATGGATTGTAACTGGGGTCACTATCCTAAAGCAGAAAGAGGGAGTATTAGGGGCATCTGTGTGGAGTGGGTAGGCTTGTGGATGAAGGCTGATGTTACAATGGTGATTGGTGAGCAGGACATGGCTGGCTACAGGAGTTTTGGGAGCACTGGTGACCTTTCCAGGAAGACAAGTAAAGGAGTACTTTGATATGGTTAGAGCAGGAATGATTAAAAAAAAAATAGAGACAGCATATGTCATTCTTTACCTTTGAAAGAAATAGCCTTTATTAAAATAGAAGAATCTTTAACTGGACTTTGATGGACCTGAGTGAGACCATCTGGTCTGTTCCTTCCGTCTTCAGTCAAGTGAAATAACTATATCCTGAGATAAGAAATTGAGACAAGAAAGTGACAGAGAAAGAACACAAAGAACAAGCTCTTTTGCATCTTGGTATGATTTTTTCCTCCTCTATGGATGACTTTTTTGGTATTTTGAACAGACTGACAATATAATGCAAAAATTTTCAATAATAAGGCTGGGGATGTAGCTCTGAGGTAGATTGCTTGCCTAGGGTATGCAAGAACATGTGTTCCAACTCCAGCACTGCAAAAACCAAACCAAACTGCAAGCTAACAGAGTCTGTTTGTTGCAAATAGGCTCTCTGCTAATCAGCCTAGTTTTGCAGGTATTACCTCTATTTTACAGATGTGAGTAGGAATAACTGGCTAAAGGTCATCGTTAATAAACAGAACTAAATTTTACCCAGGATGGCCTCACTACTTGTACACTTAACTTTTACATCACCTACTCATGGTCTCTGCTGAGATCAGACTTGTCATTACCCTAATGTCATGTGACCTCTTTCAGCTCTGCTCATTGGAGGAGAGCAAAGCACCTAATCCAAGAACAGCTAATTCATTGGCTGACTAATAGCTTATGAGAGGTCTGGCTGGAACTTTTCCCAGCAGCAAAATTAGGCCCCTTTGATCTTCTCTTTTTAGACTTTGAGCTAGAGATGCAGAAATTAGTAGTCAAGCAATTAGTAGTGTGTATACAATCACATTAATAATCAAGCACTACAGAAGATGCAAGAGAATTTGGCTGCTTATGAAGCAATGCTTTTTATTTATTTATTTATTTTTTTGATACAGGATCTTGCTATGCAGTTCAGACTGGCCTTGAATTCACTTTGTAGCCCAGGCTGGTCTTGAACTCGAAGTGATTCTCCTACCTTTAGTCTTCCGAGTGCTGGGAGTACAGGCATATGCCACTACATCCAACTTAAGCAATGCTTAAATTATTTTAGGTCCTGATCATCCTTTCACTTTTTGCATTACATTTAGTCTCTAGGAAACCTGGCTTTGGGGTTCTTTTAGGGTTCTTGTGGGCTCATTGGCCCAAATTCCTTAAAGTAAGTGCCTCTCATTTAAGGGAGTCCCAGTGAACCTGGATCCATGCCAGTGTGCCTATCAAAGGTAGTTAGAGTTCTGTGAACATAGGAACAATTTCATTCTTAAGTGAGAAGACAGGCAATTAAATGAGGAAAGCTATATTTGATTACTGTTGATGATCGATTGATGTATCTATTTAAAAAATCACCAGTACCTAGAAGAAAGAATGAGATATGTGCCTGATTAAAGGTGGGAGGATAAACTAGTTGATCTTATTTGATCCGTTATTCTATGATCCATCCATTGATGAATGCCTGTCTAAAAGTAATGACTCTGTGGGTGTATAAGTTATTCCACTGGGTTGAACTTCAGTCCCCATGAGTGCTTAGTGAGGTATGTTCTATATTGGTCAAAATTATTTAGGTTCTACATGATAGAAACTCAAATAAACTTAACTGAAAATAGAAGAGGAAGAAGAAGGAAAGAAAGAAATGTGTCAACATCTGGCTTGAGTAGGGTAGTATCTGGATCAGTGGGTGCAACAGAAGTTTCTAAGGCACTGGAGTCCTTCTTTATCTGTGTTGTGCAGTGTGGTAGCCACCAGACACATGTGACTTTTCGACACTTGAAACGTGGCTCCTGTGATTGGGAAACTGAATTTTAAATTTTGCTTTGTTTTAGGTAATTTAAATTTAGATTTTAATAACTGCATGTGTAGAGTGGCTGCTGGCCCGGACAGCACAGACCTAGACACCCAAATCGTGCTGCCTTTGGTCTCATGGAGACGTTCTGATTGGCACTTAGCTCATGGTCCTTGCTTGATGATGTTCACGGAGTTTGGGAACCATATCTGATCCGTGAACGAGGCTCACTTGTCTGAACCACATGAATGAGTTTTAACGTAAAGAGGATTTCTGTATCATAAGAGAGAAGAGAGGGTAAGTTGGCCTGGCAAAAACTTTTTTTCTCACACCCCACTCCCAATGTGCCAAATATTTTGCTGAAAAGAAAGGAATGATGGGAACAAAGAGAATCAGAGTTCACCATGCAGATACTTACAGAGACCCTTGGTGCCATACACCGTGCTGGAAGCTGGGGATGCAAATAAAGAAATCAGGGTGAGAGCAAAATAGAAATACCTCACTCATTATTCAAACTGACTCCTAAAGACACACTCATAAAACAGAGTGAAAAATCCTGAAGTACAGAGAGGTGGACACGTTAGCAGGACAACTAACTTTGCATTTAACCGACGCTGATTGTCCCTAGCTGGAAAGCTGCTGATATGCTGAGAAGCAACTTTTATCCTCTCCTGAGGAGAGACTATTAAGAAATTGCTTCGGCTCTCATTGAAGAAGAGAAAAAAGGAGAGAGAGAAACAGAGACAGAGAGAGACAAAGAGAGACAGAGAGAGAAATCAGACTATAAAATCCAGTTTTGGAGAAAGGCCAGAGTCTGGCGGGTGGCAAGGCATGAGTTGTCTATAAATAGAGTGGTGACTGATTAATGAGTATCTTTAAAACAGATCAAACCCAGAGGATATACCCACATGTACTCCTCTGGGACTCGTACTTCTTTGGAGAATTGCTCAAAACTGAGTTACCCAAGAGCTGACCTGTGTACCCGACACTGCTTAGTCTGAGACGGGGTACATCTTGCCTTCACCCAGCTGAAGGCAGTGGGTGTGGAGGGCTGGCCTCCAGTCCAGCCCTCTCTGCTCCATACCTGTCCTTGTCCCACGGAACCCTCTTTAAGGTCAGGACAGGGTGGGGAAGCTGCTCTGGGTATGTGCTTGGTTAGTCTAGATCTCAGGACATGGTTGGCCCAGGCAGTGGGATGTTAGATTATCAACCCTTGTATCCTCTTAATAAGCCCATGAGTTAGAACTCCTCAGTTCCACTTTATGGATGGGCAGGGTGGTGGAAGGAGGAACATTCAGTCATAGACAGACATTCTATGGTGATCAAATGATGGAGTTGGAGTTGGACGGGTAAATTGGACTGTGATGGCCTCCAGCCCCTGTAGCCAACACAGATTTGTGGTTCCCCAGTCTATCCTGATAATAGATGGCTGCTTTCTGGCCATTGCCTACTCCTGGCCTCCAGTTTTCTATATTGAGGCTCTGTCAACTGCAGAGAGAACTCACTTTGTCTCTCAAGGACACTAAAACTTGATACAGTCTCTGATAATAAATGCTTTTTTTAGGGGATCAAAAGCTCACCAGACACTTTCAAAGCAAGCTAGGGTGCTTTGTCTATGTCATGCAGCCTGGAGTTCCAAACAACACAGGAAATAGGGAGCTTGAATGCTTGCATTGGAATGGCTTCCAAGTCGTCCTAGAGGGATCAAATGCCCTGCGGAACAATGGGCAACTGGAAACAGACTGGAAAATGGGTGGAATTCCAGTGCCTAGGCTAAGGCACAGGGGAGGACTTCTTGTCTTCCCCAATGAGCTCTACACCAGCTGTGGGTGCTCTGTCTAGAAGAAGGTAATGGCTTGGGGTGTGGATGATCACAGCTGGTGACCTGGATAGTGCCCAAGCATGGAGGGGAAGCATGAATGCCAAGGGTTCCCTTGGCCACTAATTTGAGTGAGGGGCTTCCAAACAAGATGAATACCCATAAGCCTTAGAAAATAAGGGGCAAGGCAGGCAGCTAGCAGTCATCAGCCTGAGGCCAGGCCTCAAGGCTTCTCCTGGGTCAAGTTTGACCTGGCTTTAGCATCCAGCACTGTCTTTATGTGCCTTTGTTTCCAAATCATCAGAACTCTGGTTGGAAAGGCCAGTGGGAGGAAGTAATATACCTTTACCCAGAATATCTCTCTTTCTCTTATCTCCTTAAGAATCATCATTAGCCATGATGTATCATGATGGGCATGACTCTGGAGCCAGGTACTCCTGGTTTAAGTCTTGTATTCTGGGAGCAAGTTGCACAGGCCTTTATTTGTTACTGTGCTGTGTAACTGGTTGCCCTAATATTTAGAGAACTGATAAAATTGTATTGTCTCACAGAGGTGAGAGGTGGCTTCCCTGGGCGGTTCTAGGTTGCAGGTCTGTCCTGAGGTTGTAGCTAACATGTCAGCTAGAGGTGGAAAACCCAACTACTTGATGACTCACTCACTGTTGATAATCAGTGCTGGCTACCTGCAAGAGACCTCAGTTCTTTGTCACATCAGCCTCTCCACAGCTTTCCCAAAATTGGCCATCTATGGCAGCAAGGTACTGTAGAAGCCACATGCCTTTTATGACCTAGCTTCATACATCTTGCATCCTCATTTCCACAGTGCCCCATTAGTTACATACATCAGTCCTAGTTAGGTTACACAAGGACATGAACACCAGGGGCTGAGAAACATGGGCAGGGGGGTACCTCGGAGGCTGGCTACTGCATCCTCTCTGGGTTTCAGTTTCCTCAAGTGGGAGATAATATTTGTCTTAGTTACTTTTCTCTCGTTGCTGAGACAAACACCTGATACCCAAAATTAGGGAAGAAAAGGTTTATTTAGCTTACAGTTCTTGGTGGTTTCAGTCCACAATCAGCTGGCTCCAA
>RJWT010019126.1:0-18559 GCA_004365215.1 Cuniculus paca
GCAAGATTTTGAGTAGGATTCATGGCAATGTGTCTTTTACCGTAATACATTTTTAACATTCACTGCATATTTTGACCATACCACATATACACAATTCAGGGGCTGCCTAGAAATGTGCTTACCTTCCCCTTTGACCACAGGCATCCGGAAAGACCAGACTGTTACACTGCACCCAGATGCTCAAGATGCATATCAGGGGCTTATGAGACTCATGCTTTATACATATTTTCATTCTCTCATACATTCTTTAATCTCCTAATGGATCCTCTGCTCCTTTCCTCACTTTTCCTGCCTTCGCTGGAACACCGATTCAGAGCTATCATAAACTGGGTCCTGAATTGCAGTCCATAAGATGCCCAAATAAAGCTTCATCACTTTTTCAGTTTCTGAGTTTGACTTGATCCATGTTACATGGTACCAGAAGTGGGATCTGAGGTGTCATATCTCTGCCTCTGGTGCTGCACTGGTCACAAGCAAAGGCACCTACCCAGGGCCACTGGGGCTCTGTCTTCCAGTGGACTCAGACTGCAGGGTGAGTCCTCTGGGTTTCTGAATGTCTCAATGTTGTGAATCATCATAAAGCTAAACTTAAGTAACCAACACCCACCTTAAGAACTAGAACATCCTCAAGCTTAAGCTTGTCCCTTTGATGCTCCCCAAAGCATCCACATCCTGGTTGTTATCGTAACGTTATGGTAACATTATGGTAATCACTGCCTTATTTTCATACTTTTACCATCAAACACACATTCTCATTTTAAAGTATTTTTTATATATTTTTTTCCAACACTGGGCATTGAACATAGGTCCTTGCATATACTAGGTAAGGACTCTAACACTGAGCTACCCCCTCAGCCCTTATTATTTTGTACTTGTCAAGATCTCCTAAATTGTCCACACTGGCCTACTATTTGCAATCCTTCTGCCTCAGCCTCCTGAATAGCTAGGTCTGTAGATGCATGGCACCAAGCACAGCTCTTGCCTGTTTTTGAACTTCACATATAAATGGAATCATTTTGGGTTTTGTTTTCTTCACTCAGCACACATTCAAGACTCATCCATGTTTTGCATTTAGTATACTTCATTCACTTTTGTTAACGGAAACACTCTTGTATGGTGACATCATATTTATCTCTGTTCCACCATGGCGCACAGTAGGGCTGTCACAAACAACAAGGCTAAGAACTCCCTGTGCTGCACCTGGTATGCGTATTATCTAGAGCACAACAGGTGACAGGGGCTCCTGTCTCCAGGTGATGTCCCCAGTGATAACCACGCACACTTCTACCCATGCACACTTCCTTGCATTGGCATCTGTTTACTGCTGAAGTTGAGCACTTTTTCCTAAGTACATGGACCACTTGCTTTTCCTCATGTTCTTTTTTTTTTATTTTTTATTTTTTTGCAGCACCGGGGATTGAACTCACAACCTTGCACTTGCCAGGCAGGCACTTAGACCGCTGAGCTAGATCCCCGGCCCTGGTGTTTTTGAGACAGGGTCTCACTATGCCATTCAGGCTGGCCTTGAGCTCACTTTGTAGCCCAGGCTGGTCTCGAACTCACAACGATCCGCCTGTCTCAGCCTCCCGAGTGCTGGGATTACAGGTGTGAGCCACCGCGCCCGGCTCATGTTCTTTTTTTTAAAAGCACCTGTTCATGTTTTTTGCCTTTGAAATTTATTTTTATTTTTTTCAGCTTGGATGTTTGTCCCCTTCAGACTTGCAAGAGTTCTGTGTTCTGGATCTGAGCCCTTTTTTTGGCAGCAAGCTACAAATATCTTCTCCCATTCCTTGCCTTGCTTCTCACACTTTGAGTGGCATCTTCCTAAAGAAAAACTCTTGTGCCAGGGATATAGCTCTGTGGCACAGCGCCTGCCCGGCAAGCAAGAGGTCCTGATTTCAATTCCCAGTACTTAAAAAAAAAAAAAAGCTCTTGACTTTAAAGTACCTGAATTTATTGATCTTTTCCTTTAAGATTAGTTTTTCATATGCCTTTTTAAAAATGCTTCCTCACCTCAAGAAATTTAGAACATTTTATTATATCTTTAAAGGTTTGTTTCATATTTCATGTTTAGATCAGAGAGTGGCTCTATCTCGAGGTTTATGCCTCTTCCTAGTATCTGTCCCATCCAGTTGACATCTTTCACTCTCAAAAGCATCTGTAAAATTTCCTTAAGGTTTTCTCCTTAGAAAAAAGCATTGCTTCTTTACTAATTCTTTTGCCTTCCTTCCTCTCTTCTCCTCCCCAACCCAGAATGAACCCAGGGCTTTTCACTGAGCTGCACCACCCCGCTTTTTTGTTACTTTTGAGACAGGGTCTAAACTGCCCAAATAGGCCTTAAACTTGCAGTTCTCCTGCCTTGGCCTGCCAGGTAGCTGGGATTGCATGTGTGTGTCACTGCTAATCATAATTCTGGCCATTGTAGATGACTGGTTTTTTTTAGTTCACATTTGTAGTACATAATCTTTATATTCCTCGTGTGTAGTTCGTACATGTACAAAACATACTTTTTTTTTCATCCTGTCCTCCTCCTTCTTTTTCTCTCCGACTCTTCTGAGAAATATCTCTCTCCCTACTCTATTATCTTTTATTTTGCTCTTTATTTATAGGGCGGATTTCTCATGTAAGAGAAACCATGCAATATTTAAGCTTGTGTGTCTGATTTACTCCGCTTGACATAGTCTCAAGGCGCATCCTCTTTCCTACAAATGACTCAAGTTTACTTAATACTCTATGATGTATAAATACCACATTTTCTTCATCCATTCATGTAGATGAGTGGCCTTTGAAGAGGTGTGGGGAAGCATAATGGAGCACTGTGGAAGCTCCCACATGGAGCCCAGGACACCAATCCTCACTCCCTGCCTGTCCAGGATGCTGTGTTGAAGCTCCACAGAACAGAGACCAGGAAGTGTGTCCTCAGGCCCTGTGGAAGGCAGGTTTCCATTCCTCCACAGGAAAATGGCCCATGGAGTGTGGAATGGAGTAAGTTAATGACACTAAATAAAACTGAGGCAGGAGGTTAGCGTTGACCTTATATCCAGCTATGCTACTGAATTTGCTTATTAAATCTAGCAGCTTTTTAGTGGTTTGGGGGTCTTCTGTGTAGAGTATCATGTCATCTACAAGTAATGATCATCTAACTCCTTCCTTTCCTATCATTATTCCTTGTATTTCTTTCTCTTGTCAAATTGCTCTGGCTTACGTTTCCAGGACTATGTTGAACAAGAGTGGAGACAGTGGACATCCTTGTCTTGTTCCTGATTTTAGAAAGTTTTCAGTTTTTCTACATTTAGCATGATGTTGGCTGTTGGTTTCTCATAGATGGCTTTTATGAAATTAAGATAAAGATCATCTATTCCGATTTTCTGTAGGGTTTTTATCATGAATGGGTGCTGGACTTTTGTCAGATGCTTTTTCTGCATCTATTGAGGGGATTATATGGTTTTTGTCCTTTGCTCTGTTAGTAAGGTGTATTACATTTATTGATCTTCATAGGTTAAGCCATCCCTGCATTCCTGTCATGATGTATAATCTTCTTGATTTGCTGCATTGTTTGCTAGTATCTTATTGAGGATTTTTGCACCTATGTTCATTAGGGAGATTGGTTTGTAATTCTCTTTCTTAGATCCTTCTCTGGTTTTGCTATCACAGTAACGCTTGCTTTCAGGAGTGAATTTGGGAGTATTGTTTCCCTTTAGATTTCACGAAAGAATCTGAGAAGTGGTGTTAGGTCTTCTCTAAATTTCTTGTAGAATTCAGTAATGAATCCATCAGGGCCTGGGCTTTTATTTGTTGGTGGGTTTTTAATTACATCTTTGATTTCATTGATTGATACTGGTTTATTTAGGATTTTTATGTCCTCTTGATTCAGCTTTGATAATTCATATGTATCTAGAAATCTGTCCATTTGTTCTGCATCTTCCATCTTATTAGAATACAAGTTTTCAAAGTAGGTATAGATGATCTTCTGGATTTCTGCAGGGTATATTGTGATTACATCCTTTTCATTTCTCATTGTGTGGATTTGAGTCTTTTCTTTCTTTTCTTTTCTTTTCTTTTCTTTTCTTTTTTTTTTTTTTTTGCGGCACCAGGGATTGAACTCATGACCTTGCGCTTGCCAGGCAGGCGCTTAGGCTGCTGAGCTAGATCCCCAGCCCTATTTTTGAGACAGGGTCTCACTATGCTGTTCAGGCTGGCCTTGAGGTCACTTTGTAGCCCAGGCTGGTCTCGAACTCACAATGATCCGCCTGTCTCAGCCTCCCAAGTGCTGGGATTACAGGCGTGAGCCACCACGCCCAGCTTTTTTTTTTTTTATAAGGTTGGATAAGAGTTTATTGAGCCAGAGATCAGAATTCTTCTCTCTCTCTCTTGCTGTAGCATTGTGAGCGATCACTTCCCAAAAGCAAGAGATTATGGAGAAAATCTTGTCTGCAGAGTAGGAAAGAAGGTAGAGGATCCCCTCCCTTCAAATAACATGAGGGAAATGTGTAAAACGTGGGATACAGTGCAACCTTCTATAGAAAAGTACTGCCCAAATAAGATGGTAGCAGTGCAAGCAATGAATCTGTTTAATGACAACGTAGTGTAATAATCCTACAAAATCTTCAGAGGTAAAACCAAGAGTTATTGGTCAGGGTCCTTGTTAAAGCTGCACAAAAAGAAAAACATTACATTGAGCCAGTAGAGACCAGTGATTCTGTTAGTGAAAGTCATCCTACACAAGAGCCCTCCTCTTGCCTCTCCCTCACACTGGCCATGAGGTTTTTCAAAGCTAAGTGGTTATTTTTCTTTATTTTTGTATATTTTCTTTTCTTACATTACAGTATTGTAATCACTTTTATATGAATATTTTTGGGTTGTAGAATGAATCATCTGAGTTTCCTTTATTTCTTATGGGGAAATTTGCTTTGATATGCAAGTGATTCAGATTATAAGCATGTTTTCAGAATGAATTATACTTGTGAACCAAGGTTTTATGGTACATAGCCACAGGAGCCGGGGTGGAAGTGTACACCTGTAATTCCTCTGGGAGGCTGAGAGAAGATGATCACAAGTTGAAACCCAGCCCTGGCAACTTAGTGAGAGCTTGTCTCAAAGTAAAAAGGAAATGTAGTTCAGTGGGAAGGCCCCAGGTTAATCCCCAAACACGCATGCACACTGCCAAAACCAAAATACACATAAACGCATGGGCTTTTTTAAAAAATTAGGATATATTTGCAATACATAATTATTACATTCATCGGGGGGAATTGATACATATACATACTGTATCTGAATCATTTTTGCCTGTGCTGGGGATCAAACGCAGGGTCTCCTTGCCCATACTAGGCAAGCACCAGGCATAACACCAATTATACTTTGGTTGTGAACACACTGCAATTTTCCCATCATGAGAAGTTCCTCAAAGTCCTTCCAATCATGAGCAGTTATGTGGTGTAGACCAGATCAGAGAAATGCAAGGTCAGCCCCAACCTCCTGGCACATAAACCTCTTCCCTTAAGGATATGAAGGCAAGTTTTATTTTGCTTCCTGGAGAGTAATTTTTGTTAAAGAAATTAACGGGGCTTGGTCAGTGGTGGGCAGGCCACTCCTGGCACTCTCTGCAGTGGGTCAGCAGCCCCATGGCCACATGGAAAAGTTTAGTAAACAGCAGAGGGAGCAGGGTTTGCAGCTTCACCTGTCCCCACTCACGGAGGTGACCATCAGTGGTGGCACATCAGGTAGAGAGACAGCCGCCAGGTGTACACCCGAGGAACATAGCTCAAGCGAGGAATCACAGCCAAGTGCCTATGCTTTGTTCCACTGGCTGCAGATTTTATGGAAACCCTTGTACAAATGGTGTGTGTTCAGTGTGCTATAAAGAGCAACTTCAAGCCAGGCATGGTGGTGCATGCCTGGTGGTGCAGGCTGAGGCAGGAGGATTGCCATGAGTTTGAGGCTAGCTTGGCCTATGTAGTGAGCCTGAATTAGAGTGAGACCTTGTCTCAAAAAGGAAAGAAAAAAAAAAGAACATCTCAAACACAGAACAGCAGTAGTGGTAGAATAAGCCCTCCTGCAGCTCCTGTCAGCAGTCTGAACCATTACCAGTTCAGTGCACGGATGGCAGTGTCCAGGGGCTCAGTCAGCATTAGACTCTACCCTGTCGTCTATGCAGCAAAGCTCTGTATCAAATCAGTTGTGTTATCAGAATCTTCCCAAGTGGACAAAGCTGTACTTGAAGCTGAAGATCTGCAAGCTTCAGCGCCAGGCACTGCACAGCAGCCATCTGAAGAGCAAAGCAAGCTCCTTGAAAAACCAAAACAGAAAAAGAACTGCTGGCTCACGTGTGGAGAGGAAGTGGGTCTCCTTGGGCTTGAATGCCGCTGTGTAAATCTTTACAGTGGTGTACACCACTGTAAACTCAGATGTGCATGGTTGCTCTTACAATTACAAAGCTGTTGCTGCTGCTGTTGTAAAAAAAATCAGAAAAGGAAATCTAGTAATTGTTGGTGAAAAGATACAGAAGATTTGAACTCCTGCTAGAATACAAGATTCTCTGACCATCTGCAAATTAAAAATTTACTTGTGGCTTTTCTCTCCTAGTCTCACTGGGAATATAGTGTATTTTGCATAGGCCTTTGATTTTTCTTTTTATTTATTTTTTGCTGATGAAAATCTTTTTTATTTTAAAGGGAATAAAATGATACAAAATGAAACAGTGATAGGATAGTAGGAAACCCACAATTGTTACTATATTGCATATTGTTATCCCCTAAATAGTTGCTCAGACTAAGGGCCCCAGGCTTGCATAGTCAATCAAGCATAGTCAATCAAACAACATAAATGTCAGGTTGCCTCCCTATTTCAGTTATTATCATCTCAGCCTGTGTTGCATCTGGTTGCTCACAGGTGAGGGTGGGGATGGAGTGGGGGTGGGGTGGAGGCAGCTTCCTTGCTGGTTCTCCCAGGCTGGTAGGGCCACTGGCAGCACACAGGGCTACATAGCTCCCTTGTTTGTTTTCTCTGGTTTGCAGGGCTGTCACCGGTGCATGGGGGACTGCACGGCTTCCTTGTTGGTTGTCCCTGGTTGGCAGGGCTTCTGCCAGCACACGGGGGGCTGTTCATAGATCTTTTAATCATGCATGCTATCAGAAGACTGGGCTCTTTTGTTTGTTTTGAAAATGACCCTGAACGTTTATTTCCATTGCAGTTTTGTGACTGAAAAGACTTAAACTTTAGGAGCATTTTAATTCTAGTTGAATGCAGAGGGCTTTTATAACATGGAAAAATTCTGGAGGGCTGTGATTTTTTCCAGTATTAAACATGCATGCATTAATCTTAAAATTTATATTCTCATTGCGTGTGTGTATATGTCTTTTCACTGCAGCATGATTTTTCCTTTTTTTTGTGTGTTTTTTTGAGATATGATTTTACTATGATTTCAGGCTGGCCTTGAACTATGTAGTCCAGGGTGGCCTCAAGCTCAAAGCAATCTTCTGGCCTCAGCCTCCTGAGTGCTGGGATTACAAGTGTGCGGCACCATGTCTGGCACGATTTCTCTTTTGATGATGCCCTTTCAGGCACAATTTGTTATCAGTAACTGAATGTATCTTAATCATTATGGCTGCTTCCGTTTCATTAACAAAGGTTACAGATATGTTAACATAGTTTCTTTGCACTCACTATGTCTGAATCATTTGTCACATGAGAGTATGTGCTGACACACACATACTTAGGTTTACTTATTTTTCCTTTTCCTGAGCAAATGAAGAAAGTGCTCTGTGCATTTCAACACTGACTGCAGGTTCCTTTCAGATTCTGTCCACTGGTCTGTGTGTACAAGATGAAGAATGATCTGAAGTAATTGTGCTGTATTTGTATTTATCCACCAGTCTTTGAGTAAATAAAAAGGAAAGAGAGGCTAAAAAAAAAAAGATAACCAGGCTTTGCTTCCTCCACTCCTGACTCTTGTACTTCAGTGGTCCTGCTTTTTGTCAATGTGAAGAAGTGCTAATGAGCTTAACATGCAGCAAGCATCTGCAAATGTCTATCAAATGAATGCTTGATTCCCCACATTTGCATGACTTTGCATAATCAGACAGGGCCTGAGTTTTCTCAGGCATGATTGATTATTCTTGACTTTCAGTTTGCCCCATGGTTTCTCTATGTTTAGGCCATAGAGGTTTTGTGGTTTCAATCTTAGGTATTATTTTTGTTTTAGAGACAAAACAAAAATTTGTCACATCTTCAATACAGAGAACACGTGACTGCATTAGATATAAGAGCCTGGGACGGTATGTAAGCTTCAAACTACTTTTTTGAGATAAGGTCTCACTATGTAGTTCAGGCTGGCCTTGAACTCACTAGGTAGTTCAGGTTGACCTCAAACCCTAAAGCTCTTGGCGATCTTTCTGCCTCAGCCTCCAGATTGCTGGGATTACAGGCAAATGCCATCACACCCAGGCACTTTTCAGGGCACAATTTTTGTGAACTTTCCTCTGCCAGAGGAGGAGGGGACATCACATTTTTATCTGCTTTACTTAACCATGTTAATTGTCACAAGGGAAAAAGAAAATGCTGAGCTTGATTTAATTAGCAGAGTCCAAAGGAAACAGCTGGGTACAGCCAGGGCCAGTCAGGGAGCCGGGCACTCCCAGTCCTTGTGGAGATGAGGGGTAGAGGAGGCCAAGGAAAAGGGCTGGCCAGGGTCCACCTTGGAGGATCAAGCTCACTGCCAGACATGTGACTCACTGGCTGGACAAGGTGGACGAATGATAAGCAAATGTAAGTGAAAGTGGCATCCGAGGACTGCTTGAGATTAATTTACTCGACAGGGGAAGCAAATATATAACCATGGTTAACTAATGTGCTGTCCGAAAGTGCCCCGAAGCCATCCGACCACGTGGACAGCCTCCCTGCCCTGAAGCGGGATGTGTTACCTGCTTTTAGGTCCTGAAGAGATTATTTCCAGGTACTTGGTGTCCTGAACAAGAAATTGGACAAGACACATAGAAAAGACAGTGACGATTTACATTTTTTGAAGGTGGGAAAGAAGCAAGCTCTGCAGAGCGGGAGCGGAGAGTGAGAAGGTTCACAGCGGCCCCAAGGAGTAACGGCTGGGCTTCTCTGTATCTCCACACTGCTTCTCCCTCATGCAAACAAGGCATTTGGGACAGTTGTTCCCTCACTTAGCCCGACATTAGAGTTACGCTATTCTGTCAAAGGCCTCCTTGGTTTCATGACACATGTAAATGAGGAATCAAAATGGTGCTTTTCTGATTGGTCCTGCCAGGATTTAAGGCTGCATTCTCATCCGGGATTCTGTGTTCCCGCGCATGCGCCCTGGGTCCTCATGACGGACAGGCTACCCTCATCTCCTACCTCTCTGGGGCGGGGCCGAGGGAGCCACATGCATTGCCAGTAGAGGTGAGGGAAAAGCGGACAGTGGGGAACAGACACAACAGACTTCTGCTAATCGCTGCCCCTTTTGCTGAGGATCTTCTAACATTTTTTAACGCATGACCAACTGGTTTTCTGGGGATAGGGAAAGTATTCATTCTTTTCACATAAATTATGGGTGAGGCAATTATTAAACCCTGGAAATTCCAACATGAATTTAAAAGTTTTTCAAGGAGTGGTCAGGGAGACGGGCAGCAAAAGAATTATAACACATCACGTGAGGGATCAGAGTGGAGAAGGTACAAAATAGGAGAGCAGTGAAATGCAGACCTAACCTTGGCTTGGTGGCACAAGTCAATAATCCCAGCACTAAGGGAGGCTGAAGCAGGAGGATCACAAGTTTGAGTCCCACCCGGGCAACTCAGTGAATTGCTGGACCCTGTTTCAAAATAAAAAACAAAAAGGCCTGGAATATAACTCAGTGGTATTGCCCCAGGGTGCAAGCCCTACTAGTGTAACCACCACCACCACCTCAGGCCTACTTTCCCTCAGGTTTGTAAGAGCTGAACTTGGGGACCTGAGACTTGAAGGCTGAATGTGAGGAGACAAGTAATGGCACTGTACCACTCAGAGCCTGAGTGACCCTAAGTGATTGACCCCAGATCAATACCACTGTGTCTGGCCTGGCAGAGAAGTGGTAAAGTCATGATGGAAAAGAAACAGGAAATGAAGGAGGTTAACATAACAAAGCAGAAGTAGGAACAGGGATTAGCCCAGTGGTGAGGGCAGGAACCAATAGAACTTGTGACTACGTAGGGAGCCAGCTCTGCAAAAGCGGGGGGTGTGGGAGGCACGGAATCAAACGGTCATAGCATATGAACACTACAAGGGGCCACAGAAAGTTCTTAATGCCTTAATTATTGTTCAGGCTGGGTTTGAACTTGAGATCCTCTTGTCTCAGCCTCTTAGAGTGCTGAGATTACAGGCGTGAGCCATCATGCCCAGCTTCAATGCCTCTTTTTATGAGGAGACTGAGACCGAAGAGGAGAAATGGCAACAAGTGTCACAGACAATAGAATCCAGGTCTCCCTGTCCACACTGTTTCTGCAGTAGCC
The DNA here is from genome assembly GCA_004365215.1 of Cuniculus paca. Classification (NCBI taxonomy): domain Eukaryota; kingdom Metazoa; phylum Chordata; class Mammalia; order Rodentia; family Cuniculidae; genus Cuniculus; species Cuniculus paca. The sequence goes on from RJWT010019126.1 coordinate 10,497, forward strand.
CTCCTTCTACTGAGGGTATCTGAGTCTTCCTCCAAGGAACCACTTGTGATGCTTTAGATCTAGACATCCCCAGAGCCTCACCTGCTTTTGGAAAGTAACTGGGGTATGAAGGCATCATAGCTGACTTGCTCTTAGAGAGGTCTGGAGGGAACAAGCATGTCGATGGGGCCCTGGCTGGGTTTATCTCCCTCCCCAGCTCCTCCCTTCTCTCTGCTTCCTGGCTGCCAAAACCTTGAGCAGTTTTTCTCTGTCCTTCCACCAAGTCATTTCCTGTTTGGAGGCTGCCAACTATGGACTTGAACATCTAAAACCGCAAGCCAAAATAAACTTGTCCTCCTTTAAGTTGTGGCTATTAGGTATTATGTCTCAGCAGCAAGGAAAGTGACTAAGACCCTGTTAATGGTTTGTGTCTGGATGTCCCCCCAAAGCCTCACACAATCATGGGAGCAGGCTTCTAGAATTTGTGACTGAATCACAGTGCAATGCTTGGATTATGGGTGTGAGTGCTACACCTGACCTGGGGCAGGTAGTTTACATACAATATAAGCGAGGGAAACAGTTCTCTAGAGGACCTCCCTTTTTGCTCTTGTTGTCTTTGCTGTCATTCACTGCCATGAACTGTTGCCCTCTGCTATGTGACACTCTGCCTTGGAGCCAGCAGATTATGGACTGAAACCTCCACAAACTGTGAGCTAAATGAACCTTTCCTTCCTTAATTTTGGGCATTTTGTCTCAGCAACGAGAGAAAATTAACCAAGACAGATCCCAACACCTTTGGCCCTCTGAACCCTTCTCTTTTTGGTGGGTACCAGACTCAGTCCACAGATGCCAGCCCGAGGATAGTTAGGGTCAACGTTAGGTGCAGGAATCCACAAAACCACCAGGGATAACATGAGGCTTCTGCATTCCCCCTCCCCCTCCCCCGCTGGAGTCAGCCTGTATGGGCTGCCCAGTCATGACGGGAAAAAACCTATCTGCATCCTCAGAAAGGAGCAAAAACTAAGAGGAAACAGAAGGGTGTGTTAGACAGCTGTTATTGTAAGAAATACCTAAAATAATCAACTTATAAAGAAAGGTTTTTTGATTTTTGTTTTTGTTTTTGTTGAGACAGTCTTGCTATGCAGTTCAGACTAGCCTTGAACTTGCTTATGTAGCTTAGGCTGGCTTGGAATTCATGGCAATCTTCCTGCCTCAGCCTCCAAAATGCTGGGATTATATGCACCACCATGCCCAGCAGAAGGTTCCTATGGCTCACAGGTTAGGTTTCAGTCCATTACTGATTGACCCTGTTGTCTCACTATGTAATTCAAGCTGGCCTTGAATTTATTGTGTAGCCCAGGCTGTCCTCAAACTAGCAATGATCTTCCTGCCTCAGCCTCCTGAGTGCTGGGTTGACAGGAGTATACTGCCATGCTTGGCTTGGCCCTGTTGCTTTTGAGCCTGTGGTGAGATTGCACATCCTGCTGGGACAGCATGGCAGAGCAGAATCACTCACCTCTAGGCCAGGAAGTGAAAAGAAGAGTAAGGGGACTGTCCCACTATCCCCACTGAGAGCTCCTCCTCAATGGCCTGAAGATCACCCACCATGCCCTCTCCCCTTACAGGGTCCACCGCCTGCCCAGATCACCAAGCTGGGGTCCTTTCAGGGGCATTTCAGATACAAACTCCAGCAGAAGGGAAACAAGATCCAGGTGACAGTTTTAGCCTCTGTGTGAGTTGTGCCTGGCCTTTCATCAGACATCACCCTCAACTTTTGTTTTTCATTCTCCATCCTGTTCTGGCTGCAGTGGATACAGATCCCTGGGGGCCAACACTCATGGTAGGAGTCACTCAGCCTGTGACCTCATCTGTGACGTGGGAACACCACCAACACCCACTCTTTGGGTTTTTGGGAGGATGGAGGGTGAAGATTAGCGGAAAGAACTTACACCCACACCTGGCACCAAGGCGCACTCGCGTATTACTAGTATCATTAGAACAGATAAACAGTGTTGTCATTGGCAACAAAAAGTGGTTGAGCAGTACAGCAACTATTATTGTCCCAAGCCATCGTATAGTCACAAAATTAGATTTCTTCCATGAAGATTTTGTAAAAAATTTTTTTCTGTGGTACTTGGGATTGAACCCAGGCCTTCGCACAGAGCTACATCCCCAACCCCTTTTAACATTTTGTGTGTGTGTGTGTGACAAGGCCTCGCTGAATTACTGGATTGCCCAGGCTGGGCTCGAACTTGCAATCCTCCTGCCTCAGCCTCCCAGGGTGCTGGTATTACAGGTATGAGCCACCAGGCCCAACTAAGAATGAAGTTTTAAATTTGTGCCCTCAAGGGCTACCTTTCAACCCGTCGGAATCCACAGAGACACCCGTTCACCAGCCACCTCTGTGCCTCAGGGAGGCCTTCCTGTTCCACACACGGGCGTTCGAGCTGCCCGTTCTCGCCTGCGGGCCCCGCGTCCACATCTCCAGCTCCGCTCCTGCAGCCTGGTCCTGGGGACGCCGAGGGGTCAACACCGGGTTTCGTCGCCGGAAAGCGCCAGGAGCTCCCTAGACCAGACCTCCGCCGCAACACCTGCCGCGACCCCGGAAGTGGGCGGGCTCGCGAGCCTGCGCCCCCAAAGCGGCTAGATAGCAGCCAATCGCGCGTCCCAGGTCGTTACGTCATGACAGCACTGGCCAATGGGCGGTGGTCCGCGCCCCACTTCCGGCCCGCCCCTCGCCTGCGGCTAGGGAGGGCCGGCCCGCTAACCCAGCAGAGGAGCATCTGGCACGACCTGGGCCAGCCGGCTCCGGGCCAGGTGAGTGCGTCGCGGTGTCCTCTCCGCAGCTGCCACAGGAACGAGGTGACTGGCGCGCTTGCTCTCTAGGCAGGTTCAGGTAGCGGCGCCCCTCCGTTGGCTGCGTTTACGAGGACCCTGGGGAGGTAGGGAGGAGCTCGATCTGTGCTCTGTCCTGCACACCTGGCGGGCGGATTCTCCCCCGCCCCCGGAACGCCGACCCGACCGGCCAACCGGACGCCAGGCTCTGATGACGCCCTCACTCCTTGGACTGGAGTGATTGGAGAAGCCAATCGCTGCACCCTAGCGGTTTTAGAGAATGGATTTACGCGGGGCCTTCTTCCTGGGCAGACGTGGAAGTAAATCTGCTTGTGCTGGGATTAGCGTGGGCAGATGGTCAGGGCCTTGCTCTCCGATTTATGCCACTGGTGGCCTGGCAGGGGCCCACCCGTCGCCCAGTGCAGGACCTGGGGTGCAAGGCAGCCTGACTCGGGGCACCTCCTGCCTGGTGAGGCTGGACACCCCGCGCTCCCAGACACCCAGACCTGTCCCTTCTCGCCTGCGGGCCCCGCGTCCACACCTCCAGCTCCACTCCTGCAACTGGGTCCTGATGGCGGCAAGTCCCTTCTATTCACGAAGGACTCAACTATTGTGCAAGACCTGTTGATCCCGCCCCTCTCCCCGCACTCCTTGGATCCTGATGTAGTTTTCAAGCAATCCCGAAACCAGCAGCCAGCAAATTGCTTTAGTAGCCTTTCAGGAAGGAATTCGAAGGCAGACTCAGAGGAAATGCATGCATGGGGAGCTTTCTTGTACCCTGCTGCCTCCTCTACCACCTCTATTCCCACTGCCCTTGGGAGCTTTTTGGTTTCTGTAGGATCTGTGAGCAAACTGATGCAGAAGGCAGGTGGTTTTAAAGGTGCTGAGCAGGACTTTTTGTTTTGTTTTTTAAGGCACCCCTCCCCCGCCCCGGCTTATTTTTGAGACAGAATCTCACTTTGTAATTCATGATAGCCTCGAACTACTTATGTAGCCCAGGCTGATTTTGAACTCAGGGTGATCCTCCTGCCTCAACCTCCTGAGTGCTGGGATTACAGATGTATGCCACTATGCCCAGCCCTTCCCCTTTTTAAAAAGTGTTTTATTTTGAGACAGAATCTCCCCACCTTGGCCAGGATGGGCTTGAACTTTCGATCTTTCTGCCTCAGCCTCCCAGAGTACTGAGATCACAGGCATGAACCTTCACACCTGACTGAATAGGCCTTTTAAAAACAGAGTGACTGAAGATCCAGTTCAAAATCATTCTTTAGAAAATCTTGGTGAAGCCCAGCCTGGTGGAGCACACCTGTAATCCCAGCACTCGAGAGGCTGAGACAGGAGGATCGTTGTGAGTTTGAGACCAGCCTGGGCTAAAATGTGAGCTCAAGGCCAACCTGAACGGCATAGTGAGACCCGGTCTCAAAAAGACAAGGGCTGGGGATTTAGCTCAGCAGCATAAACGCACCTGCCTGGCAAGCACAAGGTTGTGAGTTCAGTCCCTGGTGTGTGTGTGTGGGGATCTTGATGAATTAGAGGTTGCTTCTTTAGAAGCTGTTCCCTCCATTGCTTCACTTTTACAAAGCAAAGAAATCCCAGAATCCAGAACCACGGAACTTAATACTCCACACTCCTTTTCAACAGTCTTGAGACCCAGTGACCCAGGACAGGCTGCCTGGTCAGCTCACAGCCAGGAAATGGCATGTGAAGGGTTGGGGTGAATCCTGGTTGAGGCAGAAAGAAGGTGTGGCTGGCGGAGAATATTGACGCCGTGGCACCCTTTACTAGGAAGTAACAGGTGTCTGGGTCCACATTTCAAAAGGAGTTTGTAAACACAACCTCCACCCATCCTTTCTCTGCCAGTGTTTTTCCTAACTGCCCAGAAGGTTCAATTATCTCTGAAAGGAAATTACTGCTTAGTCATTTCTCTGAAGGGAAGTGTATCAAACACAAGTCAAGGGCTCCATTATTTGAGCTCAACCTTAGACTGAACCTGACTGAACTATGAGTTATCTTAGAAGATTAATGTATAATTTTAAAATGACACCATAGACACTTTTTTAAAAAACTACTTTTTTGCCAGCATTTTATGGTGAAGTTTTTCAAACATATGATCAAGTTGGAAGACTTGCTTGCTTGCTTGCTTGCTTTCTCTGTGCCAGGGATCAAACCCAGGGCCTTGTGCCTGTTAGGCAAACGCTCTACCACTGAGCCACACTTCCAGCCCCAAACCAAAAACATTATACAATGAGCACCCGCCCCTGTACTCTTCACCTTATTCATTGCACTGTTAACACTTTACTTGTGCTATCAAATATCTGTCTGCCAGTTGTGCCTTACTTTTCAAGTAGTCTGTGGTTTCCCTTTCTTGGAGCAATATTTCTGTCTAAGCTCAGGGAATTTGCAACCTGTTGGGAGTGGGTGGAGGTGATTATCATTAAACACTGGTTGAACATCCTCTGGGTATAGCACTGTTATGAGAAAATGAAGCAGCTCAAGACTCAGGTGACCACAAAGGGACTTGATTTTTCTTTTTAGATGTAAGAGATAAATAGCACAGTGTGGTAGCAAGTGATAAAATGACATCGGTCCCACTCATTCAGTTCTTGCTGACTACTAAACTATGTTTATCAGTATTACCTCATTTAATTCTCACAAGGTAAGTAGGTCACTATTCCATTATGGCTTTTTTTTTTTAATGTGGAGGATACTGGAAATTGAACCCAGGGCCTTTATACTGAACTACATCCCTACATTCTTAGTCCTTTTTATTTTTTATTTTGAGGTAGAGTCTTTTTTTGTTTGTTTGTTTGGTTGGTTGGTTAACTTTTTGAGACAAAGTCTTACTATGCAGTTCAGGCTGGCCTTGAACTCACTTTGTAGCCCAGCCTGGCCTTGAACTTGCAGTGATCTGCTTCAGCCTCCTGAGTGCTGGGATTATAGGTGTGTGCCACCATGATGGCCTGAGATAGAGTCTTGCCAAGTTGCCTAGACTGAGTTTGAATTTGTGATCCTCCTGCCTCAGCCTCCCAGAGTGCTGGGGTTACAGGCATGCACCACCATACCTGGCCCTTTCTGATTCTGTGTGCAAAAGGAAATTAAGGCAAAGAGAGATTAGTTAGCTTTGGGCGGTCCTAAAACATGCCAAAATCTGGCAGGTGTGGGTCTGGGATGCTCTGAGCACTCTTAGTTACTGTGAAGGTGCCAGAAGGACTCTCAGGCTTGAGCAAGCAGGGAGGGAAGGGCAGCTGGGGGTCACCAGTGGTCCTGCCTTAGGCACTTGAACACAGATCCCAGTTTCCGGGTAGCTCTGTATGTCTGACAGGAGTGCTGCCCCTGAAGTTTTGGTGGCCAGCGGTTCCAAGGGGGGCTCTTTCCATTCTCCCTCCTGTTGCCTTCTCTATTTTCCAGTCAGGGGTGTTTTCTAAAACTTGGCTTCTGTTCTGCTTCCCATCTTTCTGTTCCTTGTTCCCCTCCATCACTTCCTTCTCGACCTGCATCTTTCTTGGTGGTTGTCAGACTCACTGTGTTCCAAAAGAGGCTTATTTTGTCTGTGGCATCCCAGCCTCGAGGCACCTAAATAACACCTTCTGATAGCTTAGGTTTCCAAACCAGAAACCACATGGTGTCCTGTCTGGGGACCTGCCTGTCCTCTCTCATGGCCTGAGGGCAGTATTCCCTTGTTGGGTCTGGAAGCTACCCTGTCTGGCTCAGCTTTTTCTAGTGACTCCCCTGCCCTCATCCCTCCATGCCTGGCCGCCTTGGGTCTGGCCCTGTGGCCCGCTACGGTGGGAAGCTGATTTCTACTAGAAACCAGGTCTCCACGATTTACCCCAGGAAGCAGCAGCAATGTCAGCCCTCGGCATGGGAGACAGACAGTGGCAGCTTGCCATCATCTAGGGCACAAAGAGGAGAAAGGAAAGAAGTGGGGAATGGCAAGAGAGACCCAGGTGGGAGAGGCTGTAATGAGGGACTTTTGTGTCCTAGAGTTCCCTTGGTCACCTGGCTCCTGCAGGACCCCACAAGACTCCGGCTGGAACCCCAGGCCCATGTGGCTGCCCCTCACCAAGCCCAGGTAGGACTGTCACAGTGAGACCAGCATAGGGGGCAGTGACATTCAAATCTATAGGCTTTCATTTATTCTTTTGGAAAAAAAAAATCTGAAGAATCTTTATAACAGGATGATGATCATTAAATTTGAGGAGGTAAATACATAATGTTACTCCCCCGCCCCCATACCTTTTTATATGTTTGCAAAAATTAAAAATCCCCATAATGTAAAGGAAGGAGCCAGGGGTGATGGTACACACCTGTAATCCCAGCATATGGGACACTGAGGCAGGAGGATGGCAGGTTTAAACCCCGCCTAGACAATTTAGTGATTTAATGAGAACTTGTCTCAAAATTAAAAAAAAAAAAATAGTGCTGGGGATGTAGCTCAGCATTAAGGCCTTGAGTTCAGTCCCCAGTACTACAAAAATAAATACCGGAAAAGGAAAGTGAAAGAAAGAAAGCAGCTGTTTACACTGGAAGCCAGGCTGTGCTTCTCCTTTGTGGAGTAACAACCTGCCTCTCTCTCTGGACTTTATTTTGCCATCTGGAGAAGTTTCCCAAGTGCGCCCCCAACAAGGTCCCCAGGCTGGGAACTGGGACACTGACCCTCCCTCTTGCCTCCGATTTCCTTCCAGCCGCCGGCGCCATGCCCACGTCTGTGCTGTGGGCCGTGGACCTCTTCGGCAGGGTCTACACCCTGTCCACGGCTGGCCAGTACTGGGAGCTGTGCAGGGACACCCAGCTGGAGTTCAAGCGGGTCAGCGCGGCCATGCAGTGCTGCTGGGGCATCGCCTGCGACAACCAGGTCTACCTGTACATGTGCGCCAGCGACGTTTCCATCCGCTGCCGAGAGGAGGCCTATGAGAACCAGGTAGCAGCCCCTGTGTCGGCAGGTGCTAAAGTGATCTGTATCTTGGTCTTGGGGTTCACATGAACTGAAGAACAGAAGAGAGGCCCCAGCCTCGCCCCTGTCCCCACGTTCCTTGGCTCCTACCTGGCACAGCATTCAGAGTCTCGGGGCTGGAGCCCAGGTCGTGTCTTCACCAGAGCAGACTGGCAGGGGGTCTGCGTGGTGTGGACTGCGGGTTCCAGGAGCCTGGATGACTGAGCCTTCCGCTGCCTGTCCCTCTTGCAGCACTGTGGCCATGCGTGGGTTTTCTATCCTTTGGGGCTGTGGATTTTTTTTTTCCTCTTTTTCT
>RJWT010019127.1:0-18544 GCA_004365215.1 Cuniculus paca
TTGCAATCCTAGACTTTAAAGATGCCTTCTTCTGCATTCCGGTAGCACCTATGACCCAATTCCTTCTTGCCTTTGAGTGGGTAGATGAACTAGGCTGGAGCAAACAGCTTACCTGGTCGATCCTCCCAGAAGGATTCAGAGATGTTCCTCATAGATTTGAGCAGGATTTAATAAGGATCAAAAGTGACCCAGCCTTAATGAACAGGACTCTCATACAATATGTGCATGATCTTTCCTGTTCCACTTTTCTAACAGGAGCTCAAAATCATTTGGTCAGCCTTTTAGTTTCCTACCTGACAGTGGAAATGGAATCTCAAAGCCTAAGGCTTAGTTACTGTCCCAAAGAGTCAACTACTTGGAATTTGTTTTAACCACAGGGTACTCAGCTTTCTCAACAGAGCACATACAAGCCATATAAGCCCTTCAGGCCTTAGCACTGGGAGAAACAATTTCAAGATTGCCTAGGATTAACAGGCTACTGTCAGCATTGAATCCCTTAATATAATCCTTTACCTAACAGCCAAGCCTCTATATGAGTTCCTAAAAGGAAAGAACAATCAAAGTTCCCTTTTCTGGAAATAGGAACAATAATAGACTTATGAAAAGTTAAAATCATCTCATCTCAAAGCCCCTCAGACTGACTCACAACCTGAGAAACCGGTTATGGAGTAAGGAAACCTCAAGGTGTAGCTTCAGGGATCTTTTTCCAGCCTGTAGGGACTACTATTCAAATGGCTTAGGGATACTTACCACTGTGAGAAGACACAGAAGCTAAGAGTGAACAAGAAGTATGGAAGGAATAGCTCCTTCTGTTCTTTTAGTAGAGGCATTCCTTAAGATTAGTTTGGTATCTCCGCTGTACACAAGCCTCATTAAATGACTTCCCTTTTAGAATGTAAAGGATGTCGTCTTGATACTGATACTTTGTTTCCTACTTCTGAGTGCCATTTTTTGTCACCATGAGGGAAGTTGTCCATGATAGTTTTAATATTGCTAATATAAATGTAGAGACCAGCCTCTTGGTAACTCAGGTGTAATCTGATTTACTGATGGTAGTGCCTATGTGAGAAATGGGCAACTAATAAGATAGCTGTGCTACTGTTTTTCTCAAGGACACTACTGAGACCCAGTCTTTGCCTACAGAGACATCAGCACAGTTGGTCAATCTGATTGGTCTTGCTGCTATTTGGAGGAGAGGTGGACAGAGTAAACAGAATATATAAACTAGAAATAGAAAAAAAATTTAAAAAGCAAGTAGAAAAGAGGAGATACAAAAGAAATATATAAGAGAAAGATATAAAAGAATAAGTATATCTTTATAAGGATATCTTCAGTAAAAATGGGATGAGAGAAAAAGATAATATTTTGAATAAGAACAGGTCTTATATACTAGAATGTCCTACCAGAATGGAAAAAAGAAAGATGAGGGCAGAATCAGAAAGCTAATATAAATTCCAGAAAGTACCATTAAGTTGCAGAAAGTTCACGAGAAAGAAAACTTAAAAATTTAAAATTGTATGTACGACTGTTCTACATTTGTTTTGTTCTTGTTGGTTTTACACTTTAATAGTTGCACCTTTTAAACTTCTTTGTTGCTGTCATGTGGCAAAAGGGAAATTATGCTGATTCTGGACCCTCAGGTACTTCCTCTCCAACATGGGACCAAGTAAGACCAGCAACCCAGGACAATCCAGACTTTCACTGGCACATTTGTGACCCTGTGGAGGATCTCCAGTGTTCGAAAGGGCTAATACATCAACAAGATAAATAAATAAATGCTAATATCATTGTGCAAGGGCTACTTTTTATCATTTTAACTGCCCCCCACCCTGGGGTGGAAGTCACCTCCTTTGCTGTTGCCAACTCTAACTTGATCTCTTATACATACAACATCCTATCAACCTAGAACATTAGGTCTCATTAAAACCTAAACAGATGGCCCATGAAGTCAACAATCAACTCCTCTTTGGAAGGGCCCATTCTCGGTGCTTCTCTCTTCTCCAACAGCTATCAAAGTTCCAGAAATCGCCATCTGGATTTATCCTGCCAAGGTCAAATGCATGAAGGGAGCAGTCCCTCCAGAAACCTCCTCATCCTGGAAAAGCCAAACACTGAGAAACTTCAGATACCTGTTCAAGTGCACCTCAGTTATATAAAGGCCTCACCATCCTCGCCCTACCTGTCAGTGGAGGCCCACATGCACCTTGACCATTCTCTTAATTGGAAGCCTTATTGTAACTATTTTTCTGCTCATTTTGGTTCCGGGGGATACATGCTCACCTGGTGATGCCTGGAAGAGGCCTTGTAAAACTGGTTATAGAAAGCTTAATCCCGAGGCTCCTTTTTGCAAAAACAAAACTAAACTAAACAAAGCTATGTCTTATGGGCTTTTTGTCTCTAATCTGCCTTGCAGGATTTAAGATAAGAAATCTGGGCCATGACAGATCTACTTTCAGGATGATGATATGGGGTTGGATTCCTGGAAAAATGTGGTAAAAACGGTTCTCAGCCATTACAATCTTTGTTCTAATTATTCTACTTGGAATATATCATTGCTTCCTAAACTCTATTTCTTCTGGATTACAGCCAGTCTATCTTCAGACAGTGCTGCACCCTTCTTAGCCACTGAAGTATACGGGACCTCTTGACTGACCTCCCAGATCTGAGGCTCAGCAAGAGTAGGAAACCTAACTCTCTTCCCCAATGACCTCTCTCATCAGGAAGTAGCCAAAATGACTCAGGGCCCTAATACCCTGAAGTATTTAGAGTCCTAGCTCCTGAGGAGGGAATGATAGGCAGATAGTTAGATGTTAGTTAGCAGCACAACGGAGGCGGGTATAAAAAAAATGGCAGTGCACTGCAATCTAAGAAAAGAAACAAAAACATTGATGTGCATTACATTTAAAATCATTTCTTAAGTCTCAGATCTGAAGTGATCTCACAGAGTATCCTGACATTTTAAAGTAACACATTATGCACTGCCTCGAATACCGGAGTGTCTAGCCCCAAACAAGGCATACAGCATTCCTGGCTACCATAACCTACAAGCCAATGATACCAGGAAAGAAAATGTATTTTAAGACTCTTAAACTGGTCTTGTTTAAATCAAGAGCTCAACTTTTGCAAATTTCTTATGAAAGAAAAATCTCTGAGAAAACACTATCTAAAATGATAGAAAGACGTTTTGCAATTCCAAAATAATATCTAAGTAAAATATTGATACAAGTCACATCCAGTTCTTCAGGCCCCAAGAGAAAGTCATCAGTGCATAAAAACCTGTCGAAACTCACACTCTGAGAAGATGCCTTGGTAGTATTGCCCTCCTTTTTTCTTGAAGACATGACTATATATCCTCTTTATAATAATTTCTACCTATACTTCTGCACAGCTTATATGTCTTAACTGAATTCTTTCATCAGGGGAACAAAGAACTAAGAACCAAAAAAGTGAAGCCAGTTTCTCAGTTCATCAGAGCCCAACTTCCTAGTGACAATGCAATAGCATATGTTTAGGGTAACACACACACACACACACACACACACACACTCACAGGCAGACTCCAAATTCAAGCCATATAAGAGTATTACAACAATCACCTTTACAAAGTAAATATCAATATGGTTTGTCACAGCATGCAAAGCCTTTATATTTAGATACCACAAACAGGTAAAAAAAAGAACTGTGGTGGAAGCCACTCACATTTCCTATTGTAGGGTTTACAATTCACTGACAATTCTAGCCGCTTCACAGAGTCCAAAGTCATGCCCACTCTGAGGTCATGCTTCCCACAAGCTGTTCTCAGTAAATTACTGAACCTTCACTCTAAGACAAAGGATTAACTAGGCAACAGTGGCTCAAGGACTTCTTATCATCCTTATCAAAACTTCATCTGAATAGCACGTTACCTGTAACACTTCCTACCACATTACTACACCCCTCATCTTTCTCTTTCTGTATCATTCCCAATATTCCCCTGATGTCTCTTTGCAATTCCTAATGAGAATGCTCCTTGTTCTTTTTTTCTAAACCTAAATCTCTTTTGATGTCTGCCTCTTAGGAAATGGGAATAATGCAAATGGTACCAAGGATATTATACATATACATGTATTAAGATCAAGATTTTGAATGGTTCTTCCAGCACTCGCTAGGCAAAAAAGATGCATTTCTAAATCAAAGCTGAGACAGTAGTACAAATTGAGGCCCAACTGCTAAATATTACACCAGTTATGCCCTGAAAAAATACCCCATCATACTTTGCAGATATGATAATATGTAGATTAGGAATATATTTGGTACAGAGAAGAATACAAGTGAATTTTTGTGACCCACTTAGACATTAATTACTCCTTTCCTACAATGCAATTGTAAGTAGATGCACACATCGACCTGGTCCTGTGAAAGTGATGATCACTAAAGTGTCAGGTCCCTCATTCATGGAGGTAAAGTTATACCTCAGTGTAAGCTACCAAGCCCACAGAGGTAACAATTGAGAGTAAAAGAAGAGGGAGGTAATAAATAGAAAATGTGACCCCATGATAAGCAACTGTAACAGGAGCCATTATTTGTTCAGTCAAATACCTATTTCCAAGTCGCTCTCCAAAATGGCAGCATGATACAACAGCAAACTGACATGTGAACCCTAAGAGAAAGAAAATGGTTCAGGTAATCTCCATGTTCACACTAGTTTCTGAGTGCACGCACTTTATGGCTTGAAGTATAGAAAGTCAGAGACCAACACAAGCTACATAAAAGATGTTGAAGCTCTAGACCCATGGCTAGACTGGATCTATGGGTTGCACAACATAAAAGATGGTAGCATGCGGAGCAGTAGCCTCAGAATTCTTTGTGTGGCTCCCTTCACATCATGGGTTGAGGGCAGAGCTGCACCTGTTCAGTGAGTCTTAAGATTTAACAGAGGGCAATTGTGTAGCGTAAAAGCCACTGGGGATACTACATGAAAGTGGCAGAACATAGAGGTCGTGTGAGGATGGCATATTTTGAACTTAAAACATATCCAGCACTTCCTAAAATGTGTCATCTATCACCAGAGACCAATAACAATTACAAAAAAAGCACGAGGCATGAAAAATATGAAATCCACAATCAAGAAAAAGAAGAATGCATTGAAACACATTTCAAGATAAGTCAAGTTTAAAAATTATTGAAAAAGATTCAACACAGCTGTAAAAAACATAACGAAGGTATTTCCAGGAAAGTTAGACATAATGAATGAACAGAAAGGGACCCTCTGAAGTGATAAAAAACATCTATAAAAGTGAACCAAATGGAAATCCAATAATACAAAGTACGATATTTAGAATGAAAAATCACTAGACAAGCTTAACGGGAGATAAATTGTGACATGAGAAATACCACACAATATAAATTAGCAAATCTTAGTCGTACAGAAAAAAATTCTGCCAGTTAAAAAAAGAGGCAGGGACCAACGTTCAAATACCAGGTGGTATGATACCTATAATTGGAGTTTCACGAGAAATAAAAGAAATTTTATTTTCAAAAAATACTTCCAGAATTATAGCCAAAACTGTCCCAAATTGGTGAAAAATAAAATCCCATTGTTCCACAAAGATTCTTGAGTGTCCTTTAGACACATAATTTTTAGACTGTTCAAATTAACAGAAACGATGTTGAAGGAAATCTGATTAAAAGTCATAGAGCAATAAACTTGTGAATGACAGGTGACTTCACATTAAAAAAATTAAAAGTAAAGAAGAAATAAATCGTGAAATAAAATAGGCAGATGTAAAAGAAGAGCAATAAATAATACTTTTCAGTGCTCTTAACAAGAAAAAATATTTATCAAAATGTGGGGTAAATGAAAATATTTTGCCAGTAGGCCTGAATTGCAAGAAATATTCAAGGAAGTATTTTGAGTAGAGGAAAAATGATGCCACATGAACATTCAGGTCTTCATAAAATAATAAAATGACCTCCCAAAATCGTAAAACTGTGGCTTTCTATAAACAATTTCCTTACTTAATTGTTTGAAGCAAAACCCAAAACACTAAAGACAGAGAGTTAACAAACAGAATTTCTGTATTGGTAATTTGCTTGTATTTTACATGACATTTCATAATTTTAATGTTCTCAATTTAAGAATAAATTTTAAAAAACACATAGTAATATAATTCTAAAAAAGTATCAAATATACATATAATTGAACAGATAAAGAAAAAAGGAAATAATATAAAAGACCTATTAGGCTAATTTAAAAGGGAATAATAAAAGCAGGAAAGGAAAATGAGAACAAAAATGAGTCAAGTAGAAAAATAGTATGCTTAAACCAACATGCATTAATAATTACACTAAAACTAAAAAGACTAAAGAAATTCAATAGATCAAAAGCTGTAATTAAAATGAAAAATGTATAAAACTTGAATTTAAAATACCAAGATCCAAGTACATGCTGTCAAAAAATTCTCACTAAATTCAATGGACAAGTTAAATTGAAAAGAAAAAAAAATGAAGAGTATACTCTGTAAACAATAAAAATAAAAACATGACATAGACCACACACACCAAGCTTCAAGGAAAGTATTATCACCAGAGATGAAAAGAAATATTTTGTTATGATAAAGGAGCAACTCAATAGGAAGATATAATAAATCTCTATGTTTATACGCCTCACAACCAAGCTGTAAAATGACACACAATAAAGGAATATATCAAATTCACAAACATATTAAAATGTTTTAATTCTGTTTTCTCAGAAACTAATAGATCAAAGCAACAAAAATACACATTTGGAGAAACCACTAGTGTGACCTAAAACACTTAAAGACTATTACAGAAAATGATTAAGAATGTACAACCTCAAGTACGAATTAAATGTTGATCCCGATAGACCGCTAGGTGTGATTGAGAAAAATAATAAATGTTTATTTTTTAATTATTGTAGTAAAAGATGCATTGCCATTAAACCCCTCCAAAATACTCCTCCTTGCTTCAAACACATCCTCTTTCTTGTGGTTTTGTGAAACTGCAGTGAAAATCCTCTTTAATGTCATTATTTGTGGTGTCCTGGCTGCCTCCAGGTCCCGAAGATGGCATTTTGAGTTGAAGGAAGAGCCGGAAGTCACGTGGTGCTAACTCCAGTTAATAAAGTGCGTGAGGATAAACCACATTTTTTTTTTTGGCGGCACCAGGGATCAAAGTCACAACGTCGCACTTGCAAGGTGGGCAGTTAGGCCGCTGAGCTAAATCCTCAGTCCAAACCACAATTTTTTAGCCTGCCTTTCTGTTGAATGCCAGCTGCATTCAACATATGTTTTATCATCTGTAATAGAGTAACAGATAATTTGAATAAAGAGAAAAATCTAAAATATCTTACCAGTAACAGAAGAAGAGAAAATCTTGTTTCAAATTTCAAAGTCCATTCATAATTATTAAAGAAAAAAGTTACAGCAACCTTGGAATAGAATAGAATATCCTTAACCAGATAAAAGTTATTTGTAAAATAGAATGGAATTGAATAGAAAGAATAGAATAGAATAGTCTTCTTGGAATGTCTAGCATCAAAAACCAACTGAGGATGTCTAAGGTATCTATTTTCATATCCTTAACATTGTATATCAGCTTATGTAGTGATTTGAAGGGAGGAAAGAAAACTTCCTTGAATTAAAGTAATGGAATTATTTATGAAGAAAATCACAGAGAACATGTGAAACATTTTCTAAAATTAATACTGTTAATAGTATTGCTAGTCCAAAGGTAGTATTTTAAAAATAAACTGTATTTCCACATAACAACAACAAATAATGTAAAAGTTTAAAATTAACATTCATAGTATCATTTAAAATGAAAGCATTAAGAAATGTACTTCGCATGAAAAGTGGAAGACAAGTTCATTGATAATTGAGATAAATTTCAGATACCTAAATGAGTAGATAAAGCTCTCATGTTCATGGATTAGAAGGCTTGATATTGTTAATAGTCTTTTTTCCCTAAGTTAATTTATTCCATCAATAGAATACCAAGCAAAATATGTTGTAAATTTTGTTAAAGAAATTAATGAACTTATTTAAAATGTGTAACTAAAGGTAAAGGAAAACAAAGAGAAAAATTTCTGGAAAAAATAGATGATTCATTCTATTGACTTGAGGACTTACAATTAAACTACTCTGATTAAAACAATATTAAACTGATACAATAATAAATGAGTCAATAATATAGGGGAAAAATTCAGAATACAGACTTGTGATCAAGTAGACTTTGATAAATGTGTCAAACAGTCCTATTCAGAGTGGAAGTTATTGTCAGCCAACACTGCTAAAACAACTGTGTGCTGATATGGATAGTTCATCTCAGCCAATAATTCATACAATATACAAACTATAATTTTAAAAAGATCTTAATGTTGAACCTAAAACTCTAAAACTTCTGGAAATAAGTGCAGGGGAGAATGAGTGTCAAATGCAAAAGATATTTTTCGACAAGTCAAAAAAGCACTACACATGGAAGAAAATTTGATAACTTTTGTGTTGTCAAATTTAAAATAACTGCTCGTTTTCAATGGTTCTAAGAAAACGAAAAAGAATGCCATACATTAGAGAAAAGTATTGCAATATACCAAACAAATTTTGGGGATACTGATAATTAAGCCCAAGGGTTTTGCATTGAGCTACATCCTCAAGCCCTCCCCCCATTTACTTGTTGTTTTTTTATTTTGTGACAGGGTGTCCCTAAGTCGCTAAGTTGCTAGGCTAAATTCAAACGTGATCCTCCTGTGTCGCCTCCCCTGGTGTTGGGATTCCAGAAGTGTACCATCATGCCTGGTGTAAACAACATTTTTAAAAATGAATTACCAATAAATACAATATTGAAAACTTTCAAAGTGAATCACCAAAGAGTAGATACTGTACACAGCCATCTTTATATAGCTCTAGGGCTAGGTAATCTGATTTGTGAAAATACAAAGAATAAAGTATAATTGCCTATAATGGACCATTGACCAGAAAGAGGAACAAAAGACATTTCTGGGATGATAGAAAAGTTCTATGCTCTAATCGGAGCACTAGTTATGAGTTACATGTTTTACTAAACTTACACCAATGCTTACGTTAAGGAGACTGCATTTCACTAAATACAAATTATTATTTCAACAAAAGTAAAAATGACTCTAAAGTTCAGAATGGGAAATAAAAAAGGACAAATTGATTTTATGCCTTTGTACATACTTCTGTGCTCATAGTTAATTGTTCTACATGTGAGTAAATCTTTCTACCTTGACCAATGAAGTATTTTGAGCTTTTGATTTGATATCTAAGGTTTATCTTTTAAATGTAAATACTTTTTTTGCTTGCTGAAGAGCTCTAATTAAAGAACATGTTTCTTCATCTTAAAGATTCAGGAATATGTATAGATATTACTGATTCTCTGGCAGTCCAATGAGGTACTCACTAAATATATAAAAATGGGTCAGGATTATGGTTGTCTTCTGAGAGAGAAATTTTAAAATTAAAGAGCAGAGATACATTATTACAAAAAGGAGACCCATAGTCACATACTGCCAATACACAAATGTAACCTGACTGTAAATCAAGAAAGTATGCCAGTCTGCTGGGAAGCTCACTTTGGCCATCAGCCTTAAATGTACTTACATTGTTTGGAGAACTATGTCTACCCTGAGATGAATAAAGCAAGCATTTAGCTTCATGAGTTTGATAATATGTCTTCCTTTTGACATATGAAACACTTGTGTCCTGATGATAAAATCACACATCTAAACCAGTAAATTTGGTGGCCAACCATTGGTTCACAAAAATTCTACCATAGAAAACTGCCACTTTGTGTTTAAAAGATTGAACTAGCTGACCTTCATTTTGCTACTAGAATTTTAAAATGTATTTCTTTTTGTTTTCTAATGGTGGGATTATAATTTCTACTAATGTAAGCTATCACAATTTGCATAAACTATGATTTTTGTGAACATAATATGCTTAACCACAATTTATACACTACCCATAGGAATTAACATATTTTTTTCCGGTAGAATCCTAGAAATTATGATTGTGGTAATGCAGAGAACAGATCAACTATATTGTATTGGAAAGACATAGGTCAGATGTGAATTAGACTCATTATTTTTCATTTATTCCCCCTGGCTCTCTACAATAAATGTCTATTGATTCATTCTTCCACAGCAACATTTTCCTGCTGATAGATTTGGCATCTTTAGAATTGGCATGCAAACTTTTACTTCATAAAGGCTTTGTTTAGTTACTTTGTCAACTACTTACTTTTAAAAAACTGGATTATTACAATTGCAATCTATTGAACAGGCAAATTATGATGGTTGTATCTCCTAATGCAAATATACTCTTCAGGAATTACAAACTCAGATTTACACAGAGACCAACATAGTAAAAAGCAATGAATAAAAGCTCTGCAATGAACAAAAATTACATAGAAATTAAGATGACACAGCTGCTACTCATGCCTTAAGTGCTCCTCTCAGAGTGTGTCTGATGTTAAATAGTTTTATAAAATTTGAAGTATTGGCAACTGTATATGTGGGTTTGTGTGCATGTTTGTATGCACATGAGTGTGTTTAATTTTGATCTACTGTTCAGGAAAAGAAAAATCTTTGGCAGGCTACATTCATTGCAGCTAATAATGAACACAGTATCATATTTCTTAGGGTCTTCCTTATATTATCATTTGAATGTCAGATGGTTTACAAAATTCGAAGGACAGCGAACTGTTCCATGAAAATATGTACACTGGAGTATTTTTTTGGCCAAAATGTTCATTGTGTACTTTTGCAGTTATATAAGAAGTTACATGGATGTACAGGTCTCAAAAGAGGAAGACTTTCACAAGTATTTTTAGCCTTAAAAATTTATATTTCTTATTTTACTTTCAATATGATGGATTAAAAATAGTATAAAAGGAAACTGGGTCACGTTAAAGAAGAACTTAGTAATTAAAATTGCTAATTAAATGGGTAATAAATTTAGGCAATGTGAGAAAAGAAAAACCCTAATACAGAGAAAAGAAGTTGACTGAACAAGATACGAGAAAAAATTCTATAAAATTCATAAAGATCAAAGTAATCACAAGCATACACAAAATACTCCTGAAAGATAGGAACACAGAAAATCATCTACTAAATGTCCACTATTCAACAGGAAATCAGATTGGAGGAACATTTAGCCTGATGGTTATTCTTTTCTTACCAGATAGGACCCCTTTTCTAGTTTGATGAGAAAAACATAGCAGAAAGAGATTACAGAAAAAAATATATATATTCCTAGGTAAGAAAATGGGACTCCCCCAAAATGTGCGGGATAGTGCACCTGTGTATTTTCAGTCTTGCGGGCCTCTGTGAAGGAAGAAATAAAAACGAAGAGTGAGGTCTATAGAACTCAAGGAGATGAGATTTTATAAACAAAGTGTAGAATGTGAGCAATTAAACTTGTGCAAGCTGGAGTGTATTTAACCAGCAGAAGTTTAAAACATCTGTCAAAATTTCCATGATTATGAAAAATTGAAGAATCTTTAATTAATGATATTTAATGTCTCCAGAAAAGACATTCCTGCTTAAGTAGAAATCAGAGTACTAAATGTGAAGGATAATGTTATAAATGATATGAACTAAACAATGAGAAATAATTGAGAATACCAATGATAGGATCTTCCTGTTGTCAGAAATTATACTAAATTTATGACCGTGTCTTCTACTTAACATCAAAGTCATCCTTCTGTGGAAAGCTTATTATTTTTGACTCTCGTACATAAAACAGTAAAAGAAGGTCGGTAAATACTCAGAGAAAAGAATGCATGCATATTTTATGGGTGTTCATGTGAGGATAAATGAATTTAGGAAAGTATTTTTAAAACTAGATTCTTTGTCCACATCGAAAGGAAACAAAACTGCCTAGTGATGACAGCAGACTTTTTTCATTATTTTACATTTTCACTTTTCTTGGTCATGACTCATAAGTAAAAGGTCAACTATAAATAAGCTTCACTAAAAGATGTACAGGAATTTCTACCTACCCGTGAGGCTTAGCTTTATACAGCAATTTGGTTGAACCGTGATACCTAGTCATGTGGTAAAATACCACTCTGGAGGTTGCTATGGTGGCATAGTGTTTAATGAAAATAACTTTAAAATAAGTAAAATATGAGTAGTGAAAATTACTCTCCACAATGTGGGTAGAGATCATCAAGTCAGCTGAAGGCCTTAATTAAGTCCCGAAAAAGAAAATTCGGCATCTAAACTATTTTCACACTCAAACTTTAACATTAATTCTTCCCTACATCTCCCTCTTACCATCTTACTCTGCCAACCTACAAAATGTGGACTCATTCTTTAAAGTGAATCCTATTTTTATCTCTCTGTATAAACATCTTATTATGTTTTGTAAGAACACTGAATTGTATACCATCTATCATTCTAATTATTAAATATGGCATGGGGACCGGCATGAAACAATTAGAATTTGAAATAAAATGTAGCATTTTATATTTGTTTCTAAATTGATGATATACTTAGAATTGTAAATTAAACTAAATAGGTATAAAATCTATATGAGGACAAGTAAAATACTCTGTTTTAATACATAAAGGGACTAAATACATAGCCCATATTCATGGAGAGAAAAATTTACTACTTTCAAGATGTCAGTTCTTCCCAAATTCACCTAAATACTCAGTGCAAGCTCAGCCAAAATCCCAGGAAAACATTTTATAGACATCAACAAACTGATATCATAGTTTATATAGATACAAGACCCAGAATAGTTAATATAATGTTCAACAAGTCAGAAAACAGTTCAAGGCTTACTGTAAAGACACAATAAACAAGGTGATGGGGTATTAGTGAAAGAACAAACAATTCAATAGAATAGAACAGATCATCAAAAGGCTCTCTCCAATATATTCAACAGATCTTTGACAAAGGAACAAGGCAGTACTATGAAGAAAAAATAGTATCATTTCAACAAATAACACTAAAATAATTGAGTATCCATATGAAAAATAATGCAAAAATATAAAATTTAATGCAAAATATGAAACAATAAAATACTTCAAAGATAACATGTAAGAAAATCTAAATGGCCTTGATACTGTGTTCTTAAATACAGCATCAAAAGCACAATCAAAGAATATTAATTGATAACCTGGACTGCATTAAAATTAAAAACTTTTGCTCTGTGAAATAAACTGTCAAGAGTGTGAGAAGGCAAGGCACAAATTGGGAGAAAGTACTTGAAATGGCATATGGGATAATGGGTTACTATCCAAAATACGCGAAGAACTCAAAATGAACATTAAGAAATTGCACAACTTGTTTAGAAACCTAACCACGCAAAAGATCTTAACAGATACAGATACTTCACCCTGGAAGATTAGTCCACCAAAGTTTCCCAATGTCATCTCTTATTAGGAAATCGTAAATTAAAACAACAATGAGATACCACTAAGCTTACATCACAAGGTTCAAAAGCCAAAACATACTAATCCCAAATTCTGTCACATAATAATCCCAAATTGTGTGAAGGACGTGAAGGAGGAACAGTTAGGACATTTTCATTCATTGCTGGTGGAAATGTAAAATGTGCAGTCACTTTGGAAGACAATTTAGTAGTTTCTCACAAACTAAATATATTCCTCCTATATAATCTAGCAATTGCATTTCTTATTATTTGCTCAGACAAGTTGAAAGCTTTATGTGCACACCAAAAATACTGTGCACAAATATTTATCACAGCTTTATTCATAATTGCTCAAATTTGGAAAATGATACACTTCCAAAAGTATAAACTGTGGTATGTCCATATAATGTAATAATATTCAGTGTCAAGAAGAATGAGCTTTTGAGCTGTGGAAAAAAGCATACTTGAATATTGTCTCAAGCCATGAATAAAACATGGAGCCATGTTACTAAGTCAAAGAAGAAAGTCTGCAAAGGTGATATACCATATAATTCCAAGAATATAACATTTGAGAAAAGACAAAACTATGGAGACACTAAACAAGATTACTGACAAACATGGATTGTGGGCAGAGCCAAAGAGCTTAGAGATCAGTGAAATTACTTTGTATGACACTAGAAAGGTGGATAAATTCATTACTTTTTGGTTAAAATCCATAGGATATACAACATTAACAGCGAACCCTAATGAAAAGTGTATATTGTAGGTGATGATGATCGTTCATTCTAGGTTCATTGAATGTAGAAAAGAAAAAGCACAGCTCTGACGAAGAATGCTCATAGTAAAGGGAAGTGTGAATGTGCAAAAGAGGAAGGGGTACAGGGAACTGT
The DNA here is from genome assembly GCA_004365215.1 of Cuniculus paca. Lineage (NCBI taxonomy): Eukaryota > Metazoa > Chordata > Mammalia > Rodentia > Cuniculidae > Cuniculus > Cuniculus paca. The sequence continues at coordinate 14,294 of RJWT010019127.1, forward strand.
GTGTTTTCTGTAAACCTACAACTATTCTAAAAAATAGTCTATGAAAAAGTCATGGGTCATTGAAAGCTCCACTATGAATCTGCAAGTGTCTCTCCATTTTTTTGCCAACTAAATTTGAGGGCAAAGCCTGCCAGTAAAATATAAATTTGCATTAATTTAAATGATAAAATAGCACTTTAAAACCAACTGTCACTACTTTTATTATTTATTTGCACGATAATCATAATTGCAGACTTGTACTGGATAAACACAAAATTTTTGCTCTGGAATTTACAGCCCAAATATAGAGTGGAAATTTAGGAAGAACTTTGCTTAAAAATCAACAAAATGGGCATAGAAATGGAGAAAGAGATTCCGAAAACAGTTAATGCATAGACAAGACTTCTTAATTAATATTTATAATTCTCATACTTAATTACAGTGGAGAGTGAATCACACTTTGCCCACACTGTCCTAGGTGTTGACCTGTATTTTTCTAATTGGCAAATTGCGTGGATATATTTTCTCAAAGATCTAATGACACTAAACAGATGGCATTAAATTACACTCCCAAAAGTAAATTGTTTCAATATGGGGATTTGAGTCCTTTGAGTCTAACCAAACTATCATCACTATCTCAAAATTGTTTACCTCATTATGAAAGGCTTTATCCTTATCAAAGTCACAAGTAATAGCATTACCACAGTTTGGAGTTCACTTTTTCTCCTCTGGACGTTTAATTATATCTGTTGTCTGAACTAGTTCTTAGAGTTTAGTTTTGCTGTTAGGTTTGTTTTGGTTTGTTTGGTACAGGTACAAAGTTTCCACTATTGCGATTTAAAGTTAAGTAGAAGAATTAAATTTACTTTCCACTTGAAGATTTTCTGATGGCTTTCTCATTAGAGATGACACTTCTGTATTGTGGGGCTGTAGAATATTAAGATCACACTGACAATTTATGACTCACCACTCATTTTCACACTTTCCGTTTCGACAGTACTGAACGGCTTCAAAGTGCCCCCAAATGCTAGCTTTTCATTTCTCTCTGAAGTTGCAGGTAACTCTTTCTCCTTGAAATGGTCTAGCTTCTCTTCTTGGGTTACTCCACAGCTTTGAAAACCTGAATCCTTATGTTCACTCCAGCAGAAAGCTCACCTGCCCTTATGGAAGGACTTAAAACACCGCATTGGCATCTACCCAGGATCTTACCCAAATGCCAGATATATATACTCCAAATAACACTTCTAAATCATATTACCATATTGAAAACTATTTATTTTGAAAGCTATCTCTCTCTTAGTCAGTGAGATTTTTTGGCCTGGTGACTATAAATAAAGATATAGATAGATATTGATATTGATAAATACACAAACATGTCACTGTGCTTACACATTACCTGGTCCATAACAATAGCTCTAGAAATATTGGATAAATTTAATTAAGTGATGCATATTACTCCATACCAGTTAAGAGTTGTGTTTTACTTAAAATCCAAAATATATGTTTCGTTTCAAGCTTAAAATTTAATCCTAGAGAATTCAACTTTTTTTTAACCATGATTCCTCCGTCCCCTAATTTCCAGTCCTCTAACTTAAATAATAAGTTATTTTATTCTAGCAGGTTCTGCTAGTTGAGTCACTGTAATAGAAACACATTAATGCAAGTAGGATTTATCCAGACATCAATAACTTCAAAGGCTCCCGAAAGGCCAGTTACAGTGTCAATAAAGCCTCAGGATGACTTGCTCCTTGGAGCATTTAGACTCAGCCCCTTACCTTGCTCAGCTGCAAAGACAAAGCTCTGGAGAAATCATTGATTCTTAACTGCCTACGCCCTAGGTGAAGAATGGCCAGCACTCGCAGAGGACAGTGATTTAACGAGTTTGTGGTGCTGAGTAGGAACCCATGGCCTCATTCTAGGTGATCATTCTACTCCTGATTCGGTTGGGATATCTCCCCTCACTCGGAGGCCTCTGATTTTGTCTGTTCTTATTGTAGGCTGTCCGGGAAGGAGTCATTTAGAACCTCTCTTTGGACTCTTGAGGGCTTGGGAATTGATGACGTGTTTCTCCGTTTCTGGTTGGAAACATGTTAACTCCAACAGGCAAGAATGGGTGACAGCTAGAGCTACCATTCAGCCTGCAGGAATTTGAGATCTTGGGACTGGAATCGGAGCAATGGGGCTGGGGAAATCCTGCCTTTGGTGCCTTCAGAGCCCCTAACTTCATGGCAAGCTGTTCTTTGACCTCAGTAGTGAGGCAGGAAACCAAAGGTCGGTGGAGGGGTGCTGGCCCTGAAGATTTGAACACAGAACCCGCAAAGTGCCTCTGCCACGCAATACAATATGATAGGAGGGAGGAAACTGAGAAACAGAGGCTAAACAGAGGCGAAAAAAAAATCAGGCTCAGTGTAACTTTCAGAGAGGAAACTGCCCTTCCTCTTCACCTTCCTTGCTTCTTTCCTGGCTGGATTAACGTGTTGGCGGGTGTGCTTGAATTTAAGAGCGAGGCCCTCGGAATCAATGTTTCCTCCCTCAGAATCCTGCTTCTCCCGAGTGAAGTTTAAATAGTCTTAGAGCTCCCTCGACTTCTTCGTAAGGAGTTTCCAAATGACACTGAGTCACATACATATGCGTAAAGTTCCTAAGGACAACTCTGTCGTCACTGTTCCCTGCAAGATCTTGAGCAGGGGTCGTCCTCTACCGTAGGGTCATTCTGAACACGCGATCTGCTAGCTGGCTTGTGCGTGCATTTGTACTTGCCCGATTGAGCCGGGCACCCAATATTAAGGTTTCCCCTTTCTTCCCCCTCCGTGCTCCGTTTCGCTCCGTCTGGAGGGGGTGTATTCGTCTGCGCGCCTGTAGAGGTTTAGCAAAAGATGCTTGGAAAAGCTGTCTCTCTTGCAAAGCCCCAGCTCCACCTAAAACAGTGTTCCTCCCACCGGACGCGTCTCTAATCTTTTCCCAGCTGACGTGCACTCTCCAGACTGATGCCCACGGACTCTCTTGGCGCTCCCGGGTGCGAAGAGCGGGCGCTTTGGTGTCCTAGGAGATGGTGCGTGTGCACGCGTGTGTGTGTCTGTGTGAGTGCTTGCGAGAGCGCGCGCGCACGGCCGCGAGCTTCCTCCCCCGGCCCCGCGCACACAGAGCCGGCGACGTTACTCTGCGAGCGGCCTCCAGCAACGCGAGGCAGCGGCAGCCTCCGCCCCTCCGCCCGGTGATTGGCTGGCTTTGCTCATCGCTTCCCTGCTAGCAAGAGGGAAGGGCCAGCGACGCCCCCAACCCAGCTGCAGAAGCGGCCGCCACCTCCGAAGCGCAAGGTGTCACATCGGAAAGGGAACCTGAGCCCCGGGAAGGCGGCGCGGAGCGACCGGGCAGGGCTGGCGCCAACCGCGCGCGGGCGCTGGGCAGCGCGGGAGGATCGGGCAGCGCGGCCGAGCAGCGGACCCCAGTGTCCCGATCCGGGGATCCCGGCTCCACGCTCTCCTCGCATTTTTCCGATCCACTTCCCTCCCCCGGCTCTTTCCCCAAAACGGAGCCTTTATAGAGAAGGTGCGGGAGCCGGAGCAGCCCGGACTTTTGCTGGTCACCCAAGATGCTCTCCATTAGGAAGAGGTGGACGATCTGCACTATAAGTCTGCTCCTGATCTTTTATAAGACAAAAGAAATAGCAAGAACTGAGGAGCACCAGGAGACGCAACTCATCGGGTAAATGAAAGCTCCATTTCAGGATGTGACCAAAAGTCAAGGCGTGGATGCAGTGTGTGTATCGGCGGTAGAGTCGTGGTTGGGATACTAAGTGTGTGCTCTGGCGCTCGTGGGTCGTGATTCTCGTGAATTAAATAACAAAGGCTGCTGTCGAGGTGTGTGAGTGTGTGTGAGTGTGTGTGTGTGTGTGTGTGCGTCTTTGTGCGTGTGCGCCTGTGTGCCTGTGTTTCTCCAAACCAGTTCAACTTCCCTGTGCAGCGTGCAGGCGTGGTGGTGACAGCTGTACGGGCACCGGATGCCCGTACGCGAGAGAAATCACTGCAGAAGTGTCAACAAAGAGCGTTTGCCCTTGTCCTTTAAATCCGTGGGCAGCACTCAGCCCTCGGGCCGAGATGTCTCTATTTGCCAAAGGGTGCCCTTCGTTTTTTTCTTCTGTCCTGTCCCTACAAGGAGAAACAAGGGAGACTGGTTTCCTGAAGGCTTAAAGTTAAAGCCCACACAGAGGGACACTGGGCTCCTCTGTGTCTCTACTTTTTTGTTTGTTTGCTTCTTATTGACGTTGGGTAG
>RJWT010019128.1:0-18542 GCA_004365215.1 Cuniculus paca
TTGTAACTTTAACTTATATGTTCACAATCATTATCATGTTCTAACAATTTATGTTTATTGACCATTCGCATATCTTCTTTAGTGTGAAATGTCTGCTTAGATATTTTGGCTATAATATTGAATTTCCTTTGGCTCATTGTTAGGAGTAGTAGTAAGAGTAGTAGTATAAATTCTTGATAATTTCTGGAAATACACCTTTCATTAAGTATATCTTACAAAAATCTCCTATTGTGCTTCTTTGCTTAATAAGTATATCTCTTTATTGATAACAGAAGTTATTAATTTAGTCCAATTTAGCTTTCTTTTCCTTTATCAAGAGTGCTTTTTGTGTCTTCAGTTTAAATAATCTCTACTTACTCTGAGGCTATAAAGATATTGTCCTAGATTACCTTCTAAAAGTTTGATTATTTGATCTGTACATTTATATCTTTATTCCACCTGGAATTTATTTTTAGGGGTAGCAAGTAATAAGGGGTGCACGTTCATTGACCTGGAGCTGTTTGATGAAAAGACCATCTCTTGTTCAATGGATCTGTGGCATCATTCTCACTCCTGGGTGTTCAGCTCTTTTTCTGGGCCCTCTACTGGGTTTCATTTGCTTATTATTTATCCATTTACCAACACAATCCTGCATTATTTACAATTGCTTTACAGTAAGCTTTCTATCTAGTAGAATTTTGTTTGTTTTTCTTGGTCTTGTGAATTATCAGTTTCAACAAAGAACCTGCTAGGATTTTGATTGAGATTTTATTAAATGTATACATCACTTTGGGGAGGTAATTAATCACAGTATTGCATTTCTCAATTCACGGATATGGCTTATCCACTCAATTAGGTCTTCTCTAATTTAGAGTTTTTGGATCTTTTGGTTAGATATACTCTATTTGTGCTTTTACGTGTTATAGAGTAGACTCTTTAGGCAAAATAGTTGAATGATTATTAGTGTATAGAAATGTAATTAACACTTTTATTTTAATTACATTCAGATGCTATTCCAACCTCACATATTGATATTTATATGTATGGATTCTTTGGAATTTGTATTCACTTTATCATGTTTCTTGAGAATAGCAACAGTTACATTTTGTACATAAAATTTTTGTTGTTAGTATCTTATCGGGTAGGACATTTAATTCAATGTGAAATAAAAGCAGTGACAGGAGGCGTCATTCTCTTGCATCTTGTTTCATCAGGAAACCTTTCATGACTGCATTCACGCGGAGTCTCGAATCGTTGGTTTAGTGTTTTCAGCCGTTATACTTCAACGATTGCTTCGGTGCCACAGTCCTTTATTTCTTTTGTGAATCCTCTCATATGTATCACTCTATCAGCTAGGTCTCCTTCCATCCTTTTATTCTGAGTATTTCTTTTGATAGTTCTCCCAGCTCACAAATTTCTTTTTTCACTTCATACGTTGCATTCTTAAATCCAGTTCCATTCTTCAGTTAAATTTATAGCGCTTCTACACGGCTCTTCGTTAGTTACAGCTTCCTGTCCAAATTCTAGATCTTGGCTTTTATCTCCTTCAACACAGTAAACGTTGTGATTTTAAGTCTGCATTTGGTAATATCTTGGAGTCACTGGTGCTCGGTTTCTACTGTCTTTCTGCCGCTTTTAATTTATGTCGTTTTCGTTTCCCTTGTGCCTTGTTATTTTTTGTTGTTGTTGTTATAATTAAGACCATGTGCATAACTGTTTGTAGAAATAATTTGAGACTTAAAAAAGGTGCCACGTTCCTCTAAAGCAGATTCGCCCTGGCTTCCTCAGTCTTCTAACTGTGCTTGCAGTACGTAACTTTCAAGCACGGGGACGACGTGAAGCGAAGCCGCAATCCTCCGAAGGCCTCTCCACTTCTCGTTCATTCTTAAATCATTCAGTTTCAGGATCCTAGAAGAAAGCACTAAAAGTTCACCTAGTTTTTCCTCCTCAGTGAACACTGATCCCAAATTTTGCTCTGCCAGCTCCAGCAGACGGTCAGAAAGAACTCCAGTCCAGTCGCCCAGTTTCTCAGCTACTTTCCCAGGAACTGGCGCAAAATTGCAGGAGAAAAGTAACACGGATGTGGAGAGATTCTTCAGAGCTTTGCTCTCTGCCGTATCTTCGTCCTTCCTGGCCATGTTGGTTCTTCAGTGACTGCAAGGAGAAATCTTTATATATTAAATCTTGTCCTTTACTTGGCTATTACTGGACTTGGAATTTCTCTGTATTTTCTACTTTTGATTTTTGATTGTTTATTCTCCCTACCCATATTGTTTTTATTTTTTCTCAGTAAATCTGGTACCCAAAAGCAAAAACAAGAACAAGAAAAATAATATCTGAATAGCATTTTCCTTCTGTAAGCACTTGGTGAATATTTTTGATTAACTGTAAATAGTCTTTTTACTTTATAGGCAAAATGCTTGTTTTCTCCCTTATCCTCCAGTATGTGCATGCACATGAACACACTTTCTTGAGATTGGGGTGATACTCAGAGGAGAAAAATACTGGTACAAAGACTGTAGTGAAATTTCCTGTTATCACGGCTACTTTTAAATAAAGTCTGTATGTATGAGAGCTCTTTAATCTAGATAAAAATATGTGGCAATGCTCATGTGGTAGAGCATTTGGATCAACTGAATCCAGTTGTGCTTTCAATATTGTAGTAAGAATCTGCCACTATCTATCAAGTGAAGATACAGTGTTCACCTGTGGTAGACAACATACAATATTGGACTCCATGGTTTACCTTTGGTGTACACACCTTGTATCATTCTCAACATTTGGGCAGGTCTGTGAATGTAAGGGAGTTCACTCTGCAGTTGGTTATGTTGTGTAGGAAAGGTGAAGGGGTTTTACAAATGGAATGTAGGTATCACACATGTTGACTTTGAGTTACTCACAGAAGGAGATTACCCTGGATGGGCCCACTCCAATCAGATGGGCAATGTTGCATGCAAGAGTTCATAATGCAAATATGGCCCACCGTTAGTGAAGTAAATCTTTCTGTAACTATGAAAGATTCTTTATAATATAGTAATTCCTTCCTAATTTTGCTTTTCTAAATACATATTTTTGGATACAACATCTGAAAACACTTCCCTCTGGTTCTGTCAACCATAATTTGCCAGTATTTTTCACACATAACAATGCTTTTAATAAATCTTTGTAATAAAATAAATAAATGCCTTCATAGTGGAGGAGAGCCATATGACATGGTTCAAAGTCCCAGGACCTGTGAAATAGGAGAGTCGGCCATAATCAATTAGGCTGAAGATAATTATGAATAGGGAAGGTTCTGGAAGCTGTTGAGCTAATACATCTATGTATTTGTGAAAGAAAACAGGAGGCAGATATAGTGCTAACTAGTATTAGGATGTGTTACATTTAAAAGAAACATTAATTTTATTGTTTCTGGGTTAAAAGCAAATTATATCCACACTGCATGCTGAGATGCTATGCAACGTTCTACAACATTTAAATTCATTAAGTACTTCATTGGCTACTATTCATCCTTGTCCTAAGCCATGAGTTCATCCTGCAGTCATTTCTCAGTTGTTCATAGCTTTAAGAAGGCGCTCACTTTCCTTCATTTTGTGTGTTTTCTTTGTTGGTTTCTAATTATTTTACTGCATTACGGCATAAGCTGTTAGGGAAGCAGCTCCAAGAACAGATTTAAGGAGAGTGACAGATTTTGACTTTCATGTAAAATTATAAACCTGTGTCCATGGAAACAGAAGGAAAAGTAAAATCTGAGATTCCCTTCACTTTTATCTTGCTGTGTGACACAATGAAAATAACCGCAGTGGTAATCACACAATTACATGTTGCAGCAAATCCAATATTCCACGTGTCAGGAAGGCACCGTCCTCAGCCTACGGATTTTTGTCTCATATAGAAGAAGCATACTTCGTATTATAAGAAGCACGTCTTAGCGACTGGCAACCTCAGGATGCGGTTTTAATCCATTATAACCTGTAAGCGTGAGAATGATAGGTTTTAATAAATATTTGTTTGGCTAGAATTACCGTGACAGCCATGAAATAATGAAGGTATGGTTATTTATGAATACTTTTGTATTTGAATCAGCTGCCATAATAAAATATCAGATCCTGGATGGGCTGCACGACAGAGACTTTTTTCCTTCGAAGTTCTGTACACTGCAAGTCTAAGACCAAGATGTTGCCAATGTGGCTTTAATTCCGCAGCCAATTCTCTTGGCTTGTGAGTCCCTTCTGTGGTGTGCTCCCATGAACTCCTTGTGTGCTGTAGGGAGAGAGAAAGAATGGGAGTGAGCTTTCTGGTGGTGTCTCTTCATGTAAAGACATTAACCCCCTCTCCTTCATGATTCATCTAACCCTGATTCCCTTCCACCTATCCCAGGTTAACTCCAAATCCCATCACATTATAGGTTGGGTCTTCATGTGGATTTAGGGGTATACAACATTCAGCCAGCTTCCTTGTATGTTTGTATACTGTTGAGAGGATCACGGAAGTTTGCCACTGAAATCTCCTTCAAGAGAAACTGCTGTGGGGAAGAGCCACTGATAGAGCCTTGGCCACACCGCCTTAGAATCCACCAAAGTACCCCCCACTTTTCCTGGCTGTTGCTGCCAATAACTGCCAATCAGTGGGATCTGGGACTTTCCAAACAACCAATTTTCTTTCAGTTTTCAACCTGGCTGAACATCTCACAGAGCTGCCTTGCAGGCTGAGACTCCTCCTAGCCAATTTTCCTTCTTTTTCCCTTCTTCCCAAGCAGCCACACCTGCATATTGCCCTGGGAGCTTCTTCCTGGGTTACTTCTTCCTCCCCTCCATCTTCCACCAGCATTTCCCCAACCCACCTGCTACACACCTACTAACATCTCAGCATCTGTTTCTCAGGGGATCTCACCTGCCACAACTGCCTTTTCCAAAAAAGAATGTAAAATGACTTTCACAGACACCAACGAGTTATTGAGTCACTTAAATTAGGCACAGAAAACTAGGGAAATAGGACAGTAAAGAAGGCAAAACACAACTCAAAGAGAGTCAATTTTCAGAATGAGTCTGGTATGTGGATAACACATCTAGCTCCCCCAAAAATGTATAGCTGCCAATAGAATTTGAAAATATGTGTATAAAGTGGTTTGTGTCTTGAAGTTTAGAATAAAAAATAACTTGCTGTCAGAGAAAGACATGGGGTTACAGTACACACTAAGTTGAGCCTAAGTCAATGAAAGTTTTACTGAACAGGGTTAAATGTGATACTAGGATATATTACTGTATCTGTGAAACTTTGTATGGATAGTAAAACAGGTGGAAGATTGATATAATGCAGCGCCCCAATTTTGGTAGTTGAATGCATGGGTCTGGTGTTAATAAATGTTAGCAATTATCATCATATCACTGTTCTAATTTTTATCTATCAATCATTAACCTTAACATTTTTAGAGACACGTCATTCAGAAAGCTTTAGATAATTGCTTTGAGCCAGAAAGCAATCAAACTCAATCTATATGTGTTAATGTTGTCCCTCCAATATTTATTAAATATAATAAAGTTATGATTGTTGATGTCTCCATTCATCTCTATCTTAAATGTTAGCTGACCATCATATGTAATCTGTACTTTCTAGTACCAAACACTGTTAGAACCTTGAGTCAGGCAATCTTTTGATGCCATGTGATGATGCATACTGAATTTATTCCTTGTCAGCTCATTCTGATGATAGGTGAAATTCTAAGTTGTACAATTTATGGAAAATTTAGGAGTAATTCTGGAGAAAAACAACACTTATTAAAGTGCTAGTATGGCTTTTACAAATCAAGATATATTTTACATATTGTGGTGAATAATTTATGTGTTATGAACTAAGGGATGCCTGGGTAGCTGGAAACACATTTAGTTCTGAGTGTGTCTCTGGGGGTGTCCTGAAGGAGGTTAGCATTTGAATCATTGGACTCAGTGAGGCATATGATCTTTGTCAATGTGAGTAGGCATTATTCAATTCACTGAGTGCTCAGAGAGACAGAAAATGGCAGAGGAATGATAAAACCAGACTCTCTTTTGGAAATGGAACATTCATCTTTTCCTGCCCACAGACATGAGGGCTCCTGGTTTTCAGAGTTTGAGCTCTATTTTTGCCAGGCCCCTCATGTCGCTGGCTTCCTGAGACTCTAGCTTGCAGATGGTAGCTCATGGGGCTTTTTGGTCATCACGATTTCATGAATATCCATAATACATTTGAGTGTGTGTTGCTCCACTTTTTCTAGAGAGTCTTGACTCACACACATACATTAATATTAATTTGAGTATAAAAACACCCAGATAACTAACATCTAATTTAAGGTATGCTATTTTATCAATAACTCAGAAACCTTCTTTATGCTCTGTCCCAGTCATTAAGCTCTCCTCTGCAAGTTACCATTACTTTTTTTAAATCACTAAAGACTGTTTCTACTGAATTTTGAAACTTCTCTGTTTATAGTACTCTTTTTCAAAAGGGATTCTTTCATTTATTGTTATAATTGTAAGGCTCATTCATGCAGCAGTAATTTCTTTTATTTGAATTTTTCTTTAGTATTCCAGAGTATGCTTTATTTGTCCATTCTACTGTTGATGGAGACTTAGGCAGTTTCCATTACTGTGAACAGTGCTGTCATGAACATTCTTCTACTTGTCTTTTGCTGCACGTGTTTCTGTTGAGTGTTCCCCGGTGAGTAGGATTCTGGGTTATATAGAATGGGCATATGTTCAGCTTTAACCGTATAGCAGTTGCAACAACTTGCATGAAACTTTAAGTGTCTGGGTGTTCCAGTTGCTCCATGTGCTTGTGAACGTGTGATGTCATTTTTGACCTTTTCTTAGTCAGTTCCAGTATGTATTTTTTTTAATCATCTGCTGTTTTCATGAGACAAAATATTCTGAGGTCAATGAAGAATAGGAAGATAGGAAAGAAGAAGAGAGATAATATAAAGGTTAGGAAGGGAAAAAGATCAGAAATAAAGCAAAGGAGCTGGGTGTAGCGGCACACACCTGTAATCCCAGCACTCAGGAGGCTAAGGTAGGAGGAGCCCCTTGGGTTCAAGGCCAGCCTGGGGTATGTAGTGAGTTCAAGATGAGCCTGAACTACACAGTGAGATTCTGTCTCATACTCCACCTACCTCCCCGAAAAAGAAATAAAGCCAAGGAAATAAAAGAAAGATTGTCAGATATATGTAGGAAATACCAACGCTTTTTTTTTTGGTACCAGGAATCAAACTTAGGATCTTGCACTTGCCAGGCAGGTGCTGTGCCACTGAGCTATCTCCCCAGCCTCCAATTCATTTTTATCACCTATGAAGAATCAAAGGAAAATTCACTTCTATTGTAGGAGCATCTCTTTTTTCTGGTTTGAATCTCTGATTTCTTGGCAGTATAAGGATATGATGATGGAGCAAAAGTAAGTAAAATGAAACTAGTAAGAAAATATAGGAAAAAACCCCAATTAACCCTTGGAAAATTGGATGCAAGTGGCAAATTTATGAAACTATGAAATCTCAAACACCTGAGCTAATTCTCTGATGCAAGTGACACAAATCATCACTGAGAAGACAAATACTATAATGATCGAAAGGGAGATGATACTAGAAATATTCTGGGTAAATGACTTTCTAAAAATCTTTTTGCCTAATTTTTTTTTAATATTTGGTTTTGATTTTCTGAGACAAGGTTTTTCTGTATAGTTCAGCCTGACCCTTGAATTCACTGTATGGTCTAGATTGGCCTTGAACTCGTGACAATCCTTCTGCCTCAACCTCTACAAGTACTGGCATTATAGACATGCACCACTGTGCCAGTGCGCTTTTGTTCTGAGGGAGAAAAAATGTCTCATTTAATGGTCTTAGGAGGGGACATTCCTAAAAAAGTAAAGCCTTCTGCATACTTGAAACTTACTGCTTACCTGTTTCTGATTTATTCTTGCTTCTTTCTGCTTAGTAACACTAGCTTCAGGAAAAGCTGGTTGGCAGCAGACATCTTTGGAAACAGAACAACTTTGTCTTTTTGGGTTTGCTTGCTAATTCTGCCCTCTACTCCCACTCTATGTGCCATCTGGAAGAAAGGAACAGGTTTTGAGTTAAATTTGGAGATCTATGAGGCATGAGATACGTAGTTGCTCTGTTCATTTGAATTGAAAATTTGATCCGTTTCTGGAGACTTCTTAGCATCAACCTTCTGGGTTGAGCTATAAATCTGGAAATGACTTCAGAACATGATTGGCTGTGATTTAACAGGGCAAAGTGCTGTCTCACACCTATCAGAAAAGCAATAGAGCAATAACACTGGAATTGCTGTTCTTGTCATCTTTTTGTTCCGTTAAGAACACTGAAGAACTTTAAAATAATTCCACGTGTAAGTTAACATAAACGGAAACAGTCCAGTAAGTCTGGATTTTTTCAGGCAATTTTCTGTGGTGCTGTTCTCATTGGGTTAGCAAGACATAGCTTCCATTACTGTCTCAGATCAGCTGAAGTTGGAGTTTACAGATTGAAAATAAGAGGAAGGAGAGGCATACTGCCATCGTTGCAGAGAATGCCAAAACACACACATTCTACAGTTACTGTGACAGACTTAATCCTCTACTAATGTATATTTTGCTATCTACACAGTAGTAAAGCCTGGAAAACACTAATGATTTCAGTGAGAGGTAGGTTTTCACCAGAAGCAAATTTATTTTGCAATGTTTATGACGTTATATGCTACACAAATTTCTACTTCTTTTTTGAGTTTTGTGGAGAATTCTGCTGGAACTTCAATATTATTAAGTATTTACTTCCCAAGTAAAAGCATAACCAAATAATTAAGCAAATGTACTTAATCTATGAAAAGTGGATTGACAGGCCAGGGTGGGTTTAAATAATGAGAGACAATCTCTTTCTCCCCTGCACCTTTCATTTTAAAGGTAATTTAGGCAATGTGGAATAGATAGTACACATATCCTTTCTAAGAAATTAACTTCTGTACCACCCAATCAGAGTTTTACTGCTGAAAAGGATAGAGATTCTTCTAGCTTAATCTAGAAATTAATTGAGGCTGAAACAAACAACCCTTTTGATTTCTTTCAACAACCAGACTCTACAAGTTTATGGGATGAATTGAAACATGTAACAAGCAAACATTGACAGATACGAGAGGAAATGGTATGTTGAAACAGTGGTCACAGAAACTTTTTCATTTTTCATCTTTTAATATAACAGTGAAGTTCACTTTTCTGAATCTGAAAAAAATATATATGTTAATAAGAATCAGATCTCTTCACAGGATATGTTACTTATATACAAATGTAATCATAGCTCTCTGCCCATCGATATACTGATTTATTCAACAAATATGTATTATAGGCTAGGAAATGTGCCAAAGAAACAATACAGATCTCTCTCTCTCTCTCTGTCTGTCTCTCGATCTCTCTCCCTTTGTCTCTCTCTCTTTCTCTCTCTCTCTCTGTCTGTCTCTCTGTCTCTCTGCCTTATCAGGGTCTCACTATGTAGTATCACCTGCCTGGGTCATGTGTGATATTTTTGATCAGTGGGGACACAGACCTATATATGATGTTCCATTGATCCTAAGTCATACATTTCCCCATAGTATTTTTAATTTTTTTAATTTTAAAGAGAATAAAGCCTAACAACATAAAACAGAATAAAGCCAATCAAAATAAAACAGTGGAAGTGGTACAGAACTTCAAAATATGATAATAGGAAATCAACAATGGCTAGCATAATATATCTCGTTATCTTCACAATGGTTGTCCATATCATCATAGTAAAATCAAATAAAACAAAACAGAATAAAACCAATCAAAACAGAACATTAAATAAAACAAAACAATAAATTGGAACAAAACTAAACAGTGAGAACAATATTGAATTTCAAAGACAAAACAGAAGGAAATCCCCCATATTTGCTATATTGCATACTGTTATCAATCTTAATAGATGCTCAGACTACCACCCTTAGGCTTGCAAGTCAATCAAACAATACAAGCATTTAGTTGTTTTTGTACCTCAGTTGCTATCAACTCAGCCTGTCCTCCCAACTAGCTGGTTGTTTTCCCAGGGTGGGGGTGGAGCTTCTTGATTCTCAGCCAGCACACTGGTCAGCTCATGGGAAAGGTGAACTGGCTTCTCTCTTCTTGGGCCCCACATGGTTTGCGCAGCTTATGGGTAGGGTGAATTGGCTTCTTTCTTCCTGGGCCCCCATAGTATTTTAATATCTTTGATTTCAGGATACATCCTAAAATTGAAACAGTGTCATAGCTTGACACACTACTTTTTTCTTTGAGGTGTTTAATATGGTAGTTTGCTGGCATTCTCAGTGCTATATCGATAGGATATGTTGATATCTGTCTATCTATCTATCCATCTATCATCTATTGTCTCTCAAATATTGCATTATAATACACCCAATATCCACTATGGCAAGTACTACAAAGAAAAAGTGTCATGCAAGTGACTAACGGGAGACTTACTTTGGGTTGGGATGTTTGAAAATGTTTGGACAAGGTGATGTGTATCTTGAAGAAAGAGTAAGGCCCAGTTCAGAGAAGATAAGAACATCATAGGAAAAGAGATCAGACTGTGTGAACAACTGGGTGAGGGGCAGTTGGGACTGTTTGAGGAACAGATGGAAGACCAAAGTTGCTGGACAGAGCAAACAACAGAGCCTTTCAAAAAGTCTGATTCTTTTAGCTTCTGGCAAGCATTTATTCTGGAAAGATGTTTTTCAGATCAGTTGAACTGAAGGTCTTTCCTTTGTGTATTATTCATTGCGTGATGGAGTGAAGGCATCATAGACTCTGCCACTGTTTGGGAAAATCAATCCGTATTTGACCTTTTTGTTAGAATGGCTTGTAATTGTATTTAAGTTAAATTATTAAGCTAATTTTGCTTGAAAGTGCACACACTTAATAAAAAGTATCAATAAATGTGCCGGCTGTGTGGTAGCAGCTATAATTCACAGAGGCTCAACTGCAAATGTCGTACTCTATAAAAATAAAAAGTAAAATGGTAACAAATGAAATTAAATGTGCATAAATGTTAACATTAAAAAAATGCAAAGTCTCAGACACACAGTTTGTATTTTCAGGTAGGAAAAGATGTTCCCTGTAACCCAATTTATACTTAACTTCAGCAATTGCTACTTTTTTTTTTTTTTTTTTTTTTGCGGCACCAGGGATTGAACTCATGACCTTGCGCTTGCCAGGCAGGCGCTTAGACCACTGAGCTAGATCCCTGGCCCTGGTGTTTTTGAGACAGGGTCTCACTATGCTGTTTAGGCTGGCCTTGAGCTCACTTTGTAGCCCAGGCTGGTCTCGAACTCACAACGATCTGCCTGTGTCAGCCTCCCGAGTGCTGGGATTACAGGTGTGAGCCACCACACCCGGCAGCAATTGCTACTTTTTTAATATCTCAAGAATATATGGCTACCTATGGTTAAAGAAGGAAATCCATGTTAACGGAGTTTTGCCATAAAATATTTTTATCTTTTCAAACACAAAGTACATGTTCTCTGCACTATGTGTAACTTAATGACAACTTACCATAGGCATATTTAAACAGTTATCTCAAAACCAAACTAAAACATTTTTTTCAATTCCCTGGTTTAAGCACATTTTCCAAAAGAACCACAAAGTAATTCATTCATTATTACTCTTAAAAAATTGATTTGCACATTTTTTGAACTTCCACTCCGTCAACAACAAAATCTCCATTAAAACAAATGCAAAATATCTTTCTACTGTCTGTCTCATTTTTCATGATTGTCTTCCAGGCTTCTGTTTTTTGTTCCAATTTTATTTTGCTAGAGGTAATTTTATGTAGGCTTTTTCTGAATATTGCATTCACTTTAAAATCCAGGTGTACACTTGCATGAAAGCATTTATAGAAAACAAAGACAATCCTATGATAAGCAGGAATGACTGAGATCTTTAATGAAAATAGTGTGGTTTCTTTCCAAAGTGTGATTCTCTGCCAAGTTCGATACAGGTGGAGTCCCGTCTGACTCAGTGTGCTCTGAGCTAAGGTTATTGAGAAGAAATTGTACCAGCAAGCTCCAACAATGTTTAGAAACTAGATGCAAACCCTGCTGTTTCCCAGGAAGTGTGCTAGTTTAAATGAAAACTCCTCTATTCTGCTGGGATTTAATTGACCACACATGGTAGAGAATGTGAACGGAAGAACTCAGGATTACATTCGGTTCCTGTAAGTGAAAAGTCATCCAACTTAAACAGGAAGGAACAAGATTTGAATGCTAGAGGGTGGAACAAAATTGCTATAATTTCTAAGGTGGAAATACTCAGATGGCTTTATATTTTCCTTAACTTTTCATACAGAAATGGAAAAAAGCAGCAAAGTACAACTGGAAAGACTGTGTTTAAAGTAGAGAAAACTTTAAAAATTGAACTATGAAAACTGAAAGGGAAAAATGATTCCTGAAATTTTATACTTCCTAATTCATGCTTGATTTAATTAGCAATTATGGATATGTTTTGCTTAGTGTTCATTACCACCTAAAACTCTCATGTAACCATCACATTAATCAATTATGGCTGCTTTTAGATTCAGAATCAAATTATTTATCTAATATGAGTGCTTCTTAGCACATACCATTAGGATTTCAAAATAGTGTTAAAAGCCTAGAGAAACAACAAAAATTTGAAGAGTTCCTAATGAGATCAGTAAAAACAAGGCATGAAGAAAACTACCCATACAGAAACAATCTTACTGCTATGGGGGAATATTTATAGACATAAGAATACAAGTTCACACATGTATGTAATATTGGCTCTCTGTGGAACATGGAAGATGATTATTAACATAGGAGAAATATAATTAATTGACTTGTGGTTTTTATATCTGCCATTGGCTTGTGACTGTGGGCAAACCATAATATCTTTTTTCTAGATCTTTGTCTTTTAAAAAATGGAGGAACTTACCATATTTTCCCTGACAACTTCCTATGGGAGACAATTAAGATGATGCTAATCAGTACCTAACTGGTAAAAATGTTAAATAAATCAGTATCAGTTAAGTAATACTGTATCATTGTTATTAGTAATGTACTAGAAATATACAAAGATAGGCAGAAACATGTTGGTCTACAGTGCTAGCTCCTATTCTAAAACCAATCATTTTTTCCAGGGCTCAGGGAATTACTGAAAACTTTATTGCTCATGTTGGCCTTTCTAAAATGTAATGATCAAATCATTACGTTAGCCAAAATGTAGCTCTGAGAATTAAATTTGGCTTATTGTACTCAACATATGTAAAACTGTCAACGATTTTTCTTCTCTCCAAAACAACTTAATAAGATCAGAAGTTTCAAACAGCAGCAGCAACAAAAAAGACTTTCTTGGTACAAGTTTACCTTCTTTCCCTTTGGGAAACATGACAGTACCTTACTGCTTTAATACTGAAATTGGCAGGGCTTACAGATTGGAGGCACACAATAAAAAGCCCCTCCCTGTGTGGAATCAGTGCCCAGAGAACTGACCTCCCTCCTCCCTCCTATCTCAAAGGCCAGATGGGCTCTGGACAAACCCCGGGAGTGGGGACACTTGGACAAGTGGCGGTCAGCCATGATGTGAGGAAATTCCCTCACTGGAAGACACATGGGAAAGTTGTTTGGGTGCCCAGAACAGCGCCAAAATAGTTAGAAATGGAGTAACGTGGTGGACTTTAGCTGAGTCTGCACCTAGAGAAGCATCCTGCTAGGAAGCTGAGATTCAAGCTTGCTGCTCTGCAGGGTGCAGAGCACAGTACACGTTACGAGTTGTCCTGGTTCTCATGACTTCTGTTGCCTACCTTAGCTTCAGGAAAAAGGTCCTTTTTCAATAAGTTTATTTCACTGGGGGATTACTGTCAGTCGACTGAGCATGATGGGGAATGCAAAAGAGTTTTTGTTTGTTGTAAGGGCAAAGGGGCAGGATGAATAGGATGTGGTAAGAGAGTCTACTTCCTGTAGAGAGTTCACACAGTAGAGAACTGAGTAGGCTCATGTATAATAAATTATTCAGCCTTGCAGCACGTAACAACATGCCCACTAAGAGACATTATGACATCTTTGAAGACCTATTAAACTCAAATACATGCTCGAGCGTGCTCACATGCACACGCACACACACGCGTGTGCACACACACACACACACACAAGAATACTTCCAAATGAGTGCTCTCTGGTAAGCAGTGTGGTCAAATGGGATGCCGTGGTAGAAACGATGCTGCATTTGGAGTGTGAAGACATAAATCTGATCTAAACTGGGCATATTTTTACTTTCTAAGGTTCAATTTTTTTAAATCTATGTGTACATAACATCTATTAACCTTATGAGATTTATAATAGGTTTGAATAAGTGGATGAAAAAAAGTTTCAAATGCCAAGACACTGTATAAGTAGGTTTTGTTACTGTTTTTGTTAATTAAAGAGAGGTGACAAATTTCAGTTATTTTTTTCAGAAGTGTGTGGAATATGATTGATGAATAGAGTCATTGTGTTTAGCAATTCCACTGGTAGACATTGACAATAAGCTAAGTAAACTGTCTCAAAAGAATTTGAGAGCTAATTATTTTAAAAATTATAATTTTATGGATTCTATCCATATGTTTACATTAAACTAAAATTTAACCAAGTTCTTTTTGTTTCATTTGGTGATTTCATTTATGTTAGCATAATTTGATGCACAAAATAATCATAACAGGTAGATATTGTCGCTTTTTTAAAAGATGGTGAACAGAAAGGTATCTAAATTAGTCAACTAATATTCACATAAATGTATTTAACTGAAAACACTGGAAACAAGATAGTGTAAGCACACTTTATATAACATATAAACAGTGTGTATGAGGACTTTAATAAAGATTGGAAGGCAATTTTAAGAAATATTAGTGATTTAGAACTAAGTACTTCATTTTTCTTAATACTGGACCCAGAACCTTCACACTGCCCTATATCCCTACCTTTCTTTTTTTAAAATTTTTAAAAATTTTAACATGGGATTTTGCTAAGTCAGTAAGTTGCCCAGGCTGGGGTAAAACTTGTGGTCCTCCTGCTTCAGTCTCCCAAAGTGCTGAGATTTTAAGGAGTGAGCCACCAACCTCGGCTTTGCCATTGAGCTTTTTTAAAATTCTAAGATAGAATGATGTCCCCAAGGAGAGAATTTTTTTGTTTTTTGTTTTTTGTTTTGCAGCACTAGGGATCGAACTGACAACCTCACTCTCGCCAGACAGGAGCTTAGGCCGCTGAGCAAATCCCTAGCCCTTGTCTTTTTGAGACAGGGTCTCATTGTGCCATTCAGGCTGGCCTTGAGCTCACTTTGTAGCCCAGGCTGGTCTCGAACTCACAATGATCCTCCTGTCTCAGCCTCCTGAGTGCTGGGATTACAGGCATGAACCACCATGCCTGGCCAAGGAAAGAATTTTGTTGGTAAGATTAAAACAAGATAAACAACGTCTCCACAAAGGTAAATCAGTTTAAAAATCACTTGAACTCTGAAAGATATTGTTAAGGATATTATTAGAATTTAGCAAGAAAACCAATCGTCACAAAACAGAGAAAACTATGACCTGTATTACCATGCGAGGGGATCGAGGAGTTCAGAATATATCCTTACTGAAAACTTTAAGAAAAATGGCACTGGAATAATAGTTCACTTACTTTCTCTAAAAAATACAGTCCTGGAGCATTTTCCTGTGTCAGTTAACAGTTAATACGTTATCTACTCAGTGACATTAAAATGTGGGTCCCTAAGCCCTTTTCACAGGCATCCGCTTTGATGAGTGGCAGACAATGTCCCAGGCAGGCCGAGGAAAGGGAATTAAATTATATAGCTTCTACATTGTATGCGCCATGGGTCGAAGTCAAAGAGATTCAAATACCAAAGAATAACACTTGACCCTAGATTCCCTTTAGGGAATGCCAAGTGATTTCACAATTTCGTTTCTGATAGAGAGGGGTGTCCTTCAGGGCAATCCAGGATGGTGCAATTCCAGGATAGTGAATGTCTGTGAATGAGAAGCACAAGGCTTGCCTTTGGTGTTTCAGAGGTATCTCAGAGAGTGGCAGGTCACTCAGGGCCATGATAATTTTACACATAATAGAACAAGGGCAGAGATGTTTTTTGTCTAAGAAGTAATTCAAGAAACAGCTGTTCTCTTTGTTATTCAAGGAGACTGGTTTCCAAGGTGGAGGTTCATGCATCCCAGAGGTCGGTTACAGGCAATCAGCTGGAGTCTGGAAAGGCAATATTAGCATTATTATTTGTCTTTGCCTAATACTGTAATGTAGGAAGGAAATTAAGCTTACTAGGACTTACAAAGTAGATTGGTACCGGCAGTCCTCAGTAACCTTCTTGGGTCCTTACATCTGATTCCTTTGTATCTTGAACAGTGTGGAAGTTTTCCCAAGAGGGGTTTGGAGTTCCAAATGGTTAAGTTGGGAGGGAGCCATTATTTCTACTCTTTTGTTTACTTCCAGACTTTTGAAGAAGAGCTTAGTAAGTGGATTTACAGATTATATTATATTGTTTTAAGTGAATGAATGCTCACTAAATAGACAAGTACCTCAAGAAATGACTCTTGCTGAGAAACTTCAGATTAAAAAAAAAAAAGACTGATTATGTAAGCACAAATGAACAGCAATGAGATGGGAGAGATAGCTATTTGTCCATTTAGCAATATAAGAAGTATAATAGTCACTATCCTGTGCCTGGAACAAAATACCCAGACACCAGAAACTTGAAGGAAGAGAGATTTATTTTGGGTCATAGTTTTAGAGGATTCAGTCAATGGTTAGCTGGCTCCAAGGCAGAAATGGTTTGAGGAAGAAAAACTGCTCAGCACCAGGTGGCCAGGAAACAGAAGTAGGGAGGAAACAGGGAAGGGAGGAGCCGGTGCAGGAATACCATCCTCAGGTCCACTGATTCATCTTCAACAAGGCCCCATCTCCTAACAGCAAATTGAGCTACTGAACTCATCCTAGATGAATCCACTGATGAGTATAGGTTTCCGATGCTCCAATCACCTTCCAGACTTGAGACTTTTGGGGGCTATTTTAGATATAAGCCACAGCCACAAGAGAAAAGCAATGATCAACTCAGCTCTGTTAAGAGTAAAAGCCACTTTGTTTTTCTTTGGTCAGGAATATTATTTAAAATACAGATCCAGACCCACTATTGTTAATGACAATCCTCTCCCCAAGTTCATAATTGTATTGAGTGTCCTATGCCTTTACCAGTTACTGTGGGTAGCTATGATAGTTTTACTTGTTTGACAGGGAAGCTATAATAAAGTAGCCTGGACTTGATGATTTGAACTGAAGACATTTATTTCATTTATTTCTAGAGGCTAAAAGTCTGATATCAAGGTGACAGTGGGTTGTCCTTTCTAAGGTTTCTCTTCCTGTTTATGCCTGTCCCCCCTCACTCTCTGTTCACATGGCTTTTTGTCTGTGTGTGTGTGTGCGCTGTCTGTGCCCAAATTTCCTTTCTAAGGACACCTCATACTGAATTACAGCCCGTCCTGAAGACTATTTTAACTTCTTTCTTCTTTAAAACCTTATCTCCAAATATGGTTATATTTTGTGTTACCGAGGGGTAGGAATTTAACATATGAATTTGGGGGAGTAGGACACAATCATTAAGTATTAAAGAACCTTTAAGAAGACTTTCAAATAACCGATCCAAGTTTTCAGAAGATTTTAAGGAGAAGCGTATTTGTAAAAGTTTTGTATCCATAACGAATACAAACTATTTAAAATGTCTACATTCCAACTTAACCGCAACTTTCAGAAGTTTGGTTTAGGTGAATGCTCCGTGGTATAATAATACCATTATTAATTCATTAATTTAATAAACATGAAGTGCCTGGCACGCACAGGTACATGGATTTAGATACCTCAGACCCATCAGAGAAAAAACTAGATCTGTGTCCTTGTGGCGCTTATGTTCTATTGGGCAAGAGACTGACAAGTCATAGGCACAACGGTTGTGACTGAAAGATTTGTCCTGAGCTCTGGGAGTGTTGCCCAATGACAGCCCTCAGCAGTTAGCCCTCTTGAGAACTGCCCTTGGTCCAAGAGAGCTACTTCACCCAAGCCCATGTACTCTTCCTGCCAGCACAGATTGTAGGGAAGTCTGGTGACTGCAGAGCTGCCGAGTCCTAGACACCTGGGCCCGTTTTGGAGAGATTTGAGGGCCAATCCAATGTGAAAGCCTCTGGTGGGGTTGGCTGTGGACTTTGTTCAGAGTAAATCACAGCCCCAAATGTCCACTATCTCACAGTCCGTTTCCTGGGGGACACACTGTGCAACAAGGTTGCAGTACATAGCATGATGTTATGCTGTGTTGCATTACATTATTTTATATCATATTGCTAGGGTATACTTAATTACAACTGACCATCTATCTCTGTGGGTTCTGTGTACATGGATGCAAACAACTGCACCGAAAGAAATACTTGAAAATAATTGCAACTGTGAACATGTAATTAGTTCACTATACCCTAAATAATACAGTATAACAACTATTTATTTAGTATTAGCATTTATTGA
>RJWT010019129.1:0-18539 GCA_004365215.1 Cuniculus paca
GTCAGACATAGCAATAGCAATTTTGAGGGCATTTACTTCCTGACACCATGAGACTTAAGGTCAAGAGATCAATGATGATTACCTGGGTAATGTTAAAAAGAGAAGAGAAGATGGCTATAGATGGGTTCATTTAAAACATGTACCCTGAGGTGGTAGAAGGCAGAGGAGCCAGAGAAATAGTTTTAAGAGATAAAAGAGGAGAGAATAGTGTCAGAAAACCTCAGATGGCAGTTCAAGAAGGAGTCACTAGCATTGCCAAATACTACTGAGACATGGAAAAGAAGAGAAGAAGCTGTTAGATTTATATGATCTCATGTCCTCCCTTTATCCTACTCCTAATTTTATTCTTCTAGTACAAGGCTTCATTTTGCAGCCCTGGGATCCTCCGCTCCTAACTTCTTTCTCAGCTCTGATTGTCCACTAACTGTCTCCTGGTGACACCACTGTACAGTGGCAGAGCGGTGCTGTGATAATAAGGTTAGACCGAAGAGTTAAGAAACCTGGTTCTCTGGTTTGCAACTGATCTGCTAAGGAAGGGCCTTGAGCAAGGTACTTGAACTTAATCAGTCCCTACAGTACAGGGTCTCTTTCCACCCCATTAAGCCTTTACAATACTTCCAGTGTTCTCAGGGCTCCCCCAAACCTATTCTCAGACTGCTCCCCCAACCTTGCTTTCCAAGACCTCCAAATGCACTCTGCTCTCGTTGGCCTGGTCACCTCCCAGTCCTGTAGCCAGGTTGTGCCAGTTCCCCGCTCTGTACCTTTGTCTGCCTGATTTTCCTTGCATGGTGCTGTTGAACTGTGCTATGCCTGTGCAAATATTCAAATTCCCCCAGTGCCAGCTCGACAATCATTTCTCCACAAAATGTTTCCTAACCCCATTAGTTCTCACAGTCCTTTTTTTCTGTTGATTTCCTGGGCATCTACATGGAAAGACTAAACTGTATTTTTCACCAACTGTTGTTTCAGACACAGTTAATCTTGACTCTTCCATGAGGCGGGGAGATGGGCCACATCTCATGCATCCTCTGTACTTCCCACAACATAAAACTCAGCATGCCACGAGCACCTAGTGTGTGTTTGTTATGTACCTGGGTCAGGCAGGGTTCTACTTGAGAAACACACACACACAGACACACACACACACAGAGACATACACACTCACATCTGTGTTAATAAATCAGCATGTCTGACAATTGCTAAATTCATAAGGCGTGTGGTATCCTGGAAACTCAGGTGGGAGGGGATGTTTCAGTATTAAGGCAGAATTTCTTTTTCTTTGGGTGACTTCAGTTTTTGCTCTTCAGGCTTCAGATTATTTCTGAAACCCCCCCAACATTATTGCTGGTCAGTTTCTTTACTTAAAGCCAACTGCCTGCAGATGCTAATCACATCTACGAAGTACCTTTACAGAAACACTTGGTGTTTAGGTAAGCGTTTGGCTAAATAACTGAGAATGATAGCCTACCAGAATTGACACATGAAGCCAACTATCACAATGCAGTTACTAATGGAGTCATATTGAGGGGTAACTCAGTAAGGTAGAGTTCTCAGAGTAAGAATGGAGAGGGTTCACGGAGCCACTGACTGGAGCAGTGAGTTTTCAGGAACCGAGAGGAAAGCTGTGAGTGCTCCTGGCTGAGGGAGTTCACAGGGAGTATAGGAATTAATTAGCAAGGACTTACAGATTTTTGGACTCTGAGAGTTAAATGAAAGAGAGAAGCTTATCATAGTACAAGGTACTAAAAATGTTTTTATATAAAGAAAGAATTGGAGAGAGAGAAGTTTAAAAATCCTGAGTCACTGTTTATTGTATATGATAATTGAAATGGAGGCAAATTTTAGTAGCTCCAAATTAGAAAGAAATTTGCTTTATTTTCAGGCAATAGAAACTAATGATGGCCTCTGGAAATATGAGAATAAAGTCAATAGGAACCTAACCGAGAAAACAAATGTGCCTCTAGTGAGGAAAGGCAGTTCTTGACATATTTTTCAGATGAAAAAAGTCTAATTTTTCTCTGGAATTGGTTTATTTCAAATATATCTGAAGGAGACAAAACCTTGAGAAAGTAAATGCACACACACACACACACACACACACCCCAAACAGAGAAACCAAACAAAACTGCTTACAGCAGAAATTCAGATATCTGCTGCAAAACAATTAGAATTAGCATTGCTGAAGCATTCCCGAAATAGATGAGATTCACCATTAGCCTTCTGTGAATTCAAGCAAGGAGGAATCATTACACAAATTACATGCCTAGAGAAGGGGCTTTTCACTGGAATGAACTTGTGAAAAGAGCATTTAAACCAAAAGCAATTTTGCCTGTCTGTGATTTGCTCTATTCCCTTTGCTATCTTGAACATATTTATGCTTGAGCAAAATTCTCACTCCCAGTATCATTTCTCCTTTTTCTAAATCCAGCCATGAAGTCATAAAGTCCCCTGTTTGGGACAACATGATTTGCTGCTATGGAAACAATTACAATATCATAAATTTATCTTGCCCCATGAGATCAAAGGGGAAAAGCAATAATACTAATGTTTTGCAGCTCAGTAATGCCATTCATCCTGCAGTCCTATCTAGTAAATACTGTATCCTCCGTTTGCAGATGGACAAAATTGAAGTGGCAAGTTCTGCACCTTGCTCTAAAGCTCTTGAACTTTAGACTGTGGTAAGAATGTCCAGATAGGTTTAATTCCCACCCAGAGCAGCAAACTAAGGAGCCAAACTCTTGGTCTCCATTACTGTTTCTGGCTGAGGATAAAGAATCAGCTCCTCTCTCAGCACCAGAGTTCACCAACTGTTCCTCGTTACATGGGATGGAACCTATTTTGATAAAATATACAAACAAAAATCCTTTGGCAATTGTCATAGGGCAAAAATATTTATAGAAGGGAAAAAAACTCTGGATAGGGCATTCACACTTGTGTGTTTCAGCACACCTCTTTCTCCCAGTCACATGACACACTCCTCTTGACCTAAAAACAAATGGTATGTAGGCCCCAGGGCCCCTCACTTGTACAGACCTCCTTCCAGGAATTTGGGAGGGACCCTTGTAATGTGTTTACTGGACAGATTTTAAAAAGATTGCACTTGTTACTTCCTCTTGGTGGTGGTGGAGTAGCATACGCCTTTTTGGATTCTGGTAAGGGGAAGTAAGTTAGGAATGCGTCTGCATTAGATTGTTTACCATCACTTCTGTTTACAGTTTAGTTATGGCTTTCAGGAATACACTTATTGCCCATACTCTGCTGACCCTTATGTATGGTCAGAGATTTGAATGTGTCTCCAGTAATCATCATGGGAACCAGGCCCTGCTGGCCTTCTTGGTTGGCCATGTAGAAGACAAGATAATTTATCTTTTATTTGGAGGGAATACCTTAGCATTTCTTGGAAGACTGGACACCTAAAAGTTTTACTGATGTGATGGATTCCTGAATCGTTATCTCTCCCTGTCCGTAGTGCATGCAACTCATCTAGGCCTGTAGTGTGCAAGCCAGTACCTTGTCTATCCAGCCCAATAGCAGAGTTATTCAAGCAATGGATTAGTGTGGCATTGTGTGGGATTTCTGGGGAGTCTAGTTTTTTTTCTTTAATACTCTATTATCACAAAAGATGAGAGAGTTAACATAGCCCACAGTCAATATACAGTTTTATGTGTTTCTGGTAGAGATAGAAGAGAATGCATTTGCCAAATTGGTGGCTTCAGTTACCCAGTGACATATTAATCTGCTCTAGCAAAGTCACAAGTCTGGTACAGCAGCTGTGTTTGAATTGGGGCTTGGTGGAGTGACAGCCACCCACTGTCCTCCTGTCGGGTCCATCTTAGTTATTTTGGCAGGGGCTGGACTAGTGAGCTAAATGGAGGTGAGGTGGGTTCACTGACCCTGCATCGTTTAAATTTTTAAGACTCACATTAATTTCTGCCATTCATCGAAGAAGCTGCACTGCTTTGAATTTACCGTTGTGAACTGGGTGGGAGACACAGTTTCAGAGGCCTCTACTTGGCTGCACCCATTGTCCAAGGAATCATCGAAGGGTTATGCTTATCCAGTTACACATTCAGGAACTGTGGAAATGACCCTTGGACGGATTCGTGGATTCACTGTGGACACACTCTGAGCCAGACCTGGCAGACCACCTCCCTTTACTTGCGGGGGGCCCTATATCCTCACTCTAACAAGAGGGTCATGATGATGCTTTGAGTCCATAGTTATCAATTCAGGTATTCAACAGACCTCAAAATGTTCCCTTTCTTCAGTGTACCTGTGGCAAATGGCCTTGTGGATTTTTGAGGAAAAATGGGAGTACATTTTTCAGGATGTTGAAAGTCCTTTGTCTTAAGGACCCAGTCACTCTCCCAGGCTGACAAAATGGCTTATGTTTAGCAATTGAGCAAGGGATCATGATTTTCATTGAGATGATAGCCTTTAGTGTCCTAGTTCTTCTTTCTTGATTTCTTTCCATTTTAGATTGGGTAGCATCTTCGCTGTCTGCCCATTTATCTTGTCCTTGAGATAGTACCCCTAAATAGAGAAAAGCAGGGTGCTTCTGTTTCCCAAAAGGTTTACAACATTCAGGGAATTAGAGGTTTTTGAAGCCATTTTTGAAGCTCCAATGTACTGCTTGGCCTACAGAGCTTCCAAGGTGCATTTTAGACACGGGCATCTCTCAGAGTGACCTTAAAGATGTAATTTTAGCCTCCCTGGCTCAGGCTCTGGGGGCAGCCTACCAAGATCTGAACCACGACCCTGCTATTTACTAGCTGTGGGACCTCCAGCAAATTGCTGAATGCCTCCAAGTGTGTGCTTTGTTCTCTGTTTCAGATCCAGTGCAGCCGTTTGCTTTTGAATGGATAAGCGAGCTTACAGCCCAAGAACTGGTTCATGTCAGACTGAGGTCTGAAGTGACTTTAGAACTCAACTTTTTCTTCACTTGCTGCAGCTGGGATCTGTCAGGTGTACACATCTGGATCCCTCGATCAGAGACTGTTTGCTGCCTGGGCTCTTCTGGCAAATAAATCACCCCTTGCTCATTTTGGCAGTTGACAACTTAGTCCTACTTCTTTGTTGGCCTCCAGGTTCTTGACTTCTGAAAACCAACACCTCAGATTCTCACGCTTCTGCTTTGACCTTTAGGTTCCTACGCTTTTGTTTTGTCCCTGAGTGTATGACACCAAAACTCTTGTTTCTGTTGTGGTGTCTCAGTTCTCAGATTTGAGTAGCCCAAAAAAGCGCCAATACCCCTGTTTAGCTTGCCTGGCTTGTCCATGTCACCATCTCCATCTCAGCAAGGGACTTCTCCATGTCAGGAGCTGCTGGGCATCATTTCTCGAGCTGCCTCCACATTAGTTATAATGGGCATACAGTGGTGTCAGGTCTGCACACATTTTGACATAGTCGTTGCCCAGAAAATAAACACAGAGTTCTAGGGTTGCATACATTTTTTTTATTGTAATCAAGGTACATTTTTAGGGATAATCAGTTACTTGTCCAGTTTCTGGCTGTAGCTCGCACACCTTGCCATTTCCCATCTCCTGACCACTCACACAGGTATTTGATTAGTACTGCCTGGCTTGCTAGAGAGGAGATGCCTTAGCCTGGTCTACTACAGTCCTGTGCTCAGGAATGGTGGGGCTTACAAAGCAGGCTTCCTTTTGAATACAAATGAGGTTGGAGACTGAACTCCACCCAATACTCTCAGAAGCCACTGTCAATGGCAGAATGAGTGGACCCCATTTGCCATCTCTGAACTAACTCATGGTGAAGATTTTGGATCTTCACCAAATATACATACATTTCATCTTGAATAATCCTTCTAGATACTTATGTTTTTTTTCAGAGTCAGAGAGATTCTGCGACTTTGAAATTACCCAAATTATCTTTCCGGATGAGGGATCTGAAACCCAGGCCCAGGTCTGGGATTTAAAAACCTGAGTTGATATAGGCACAGATGACAGTGGCTGTAGAATCCAAAGAACTCCACAGAAGGCACCAAGATGAATGAAGTCTGAAATGAGAACAAGCAGAACCTACACAAGGAGCCTTGCCCTTCGAAGAGGCTGGGAGGACTGCTTGGAAAGGTACAAATGAGACAATGGGTCAAAGGTCAGAGAAACAGGACCAAAAAGATTTGCTCAGGGTGAGGGAGAAGGCCAGGGTCTGGAGATACAGCTTGAGTGCTGGAGAAAAGCCATTAGTTCTTTCGTAGAGTGTTATGGCTTTGTTCAGGGTAGATGGGAGCAGTTAACTGGTCCAGAAGATAGCCACATTGTCTCGCTTTCTATTTAAAAAACAAACAAACAAACAAACAAACAAACCCTTTTTTCTTAGTACGGTACATATGGGTTCCAGGTCTGAATACAAAAGCTAGATTAAAAGGTGCACAGTTCGAGATAGGTATCCACCACTTAACCTAGACCTAGCAGGAGACCAGCATGGTGGTGAAAGTATATGTACTTCCTTCCCCGCACACACACTGTACTACATTGATTTTTCCTAAAATATAATATTTGATTTTGATGCCTTGTGTGTGAGATGACAGGGTATTGTTTCTCCCTTCCAGGGTGAGGCTATTGAGTAGGCTGGGCCATTGAGTAATAGGTTGAACAAAGCCCAGCATTTGCCCAAAGTGGAGCAGATCATGCCAGTGACCGTCCTCACTGCTGAGTTTATAGATTTATCAGTGCTCGCGAAGCAGTGTTGGCACCATGCCTTTATTATTTTAACTCTCCTCTGGATATGGAGAGCATAAATCATTTTTGTCCTCTCTGCAACATAACTTCATGCGCTTTATACACTGACGGCTCCCCTTGGTCTCTTTCATTACAAACCAAACAGGCTATCTTAACTGTATTTCCTCATAAGACTTATTTTTCAAAAACTTAATAGTTTTCATTTTTCTCTGAAACTTCCTTGATTGGTTTGCATTGATTCTGAAATTTGGAACTTGAAGAAGAATATGCTTAGCACCCTCACTAGATCGGTACTTGGCTGAGGGCAAGTCAGGAGTTACAAGCATAGGCCTCCTTGGCCTTAGAGTAAGGCCCCTCAACAGCCAGCCCAAGGCACCACGGTCTGTTCCTCTTAGGCCTCCCCTGTGGATTTCCAAGCCATTAACAACTCCTCCTGCTCAGCCAAACCAGCAATCCCAATTCTCAGCTTGCTGCATATTTGCTCATATGGAAACCACTTTATTTTTCCTTATTGAGTCTAATTTTAATGATGGGAGTCCAAGCTCTCATTTTGGCATTGTACGTGTTTATTAGCCTCCCAAGAGGACACCTTCCTTCAGTGTTGTAGTACTTCATCATCAATGCTCTGTCTGGCTTTATACAAATCACATCTTTTTGAATCCATATTAAGTTGGCTAAAGAGGACTTTTCATTAATTAATTTGTGCTATTGGTAATTGCTGAGACTCCATGATGTGCAAGAATATGAAGAAAATAACAAGTGATGAGATGTAGAAGGGTGTGTTTCTTCTTTCAGTTGACTGTGAAAGCTAACAGGAATCAAATCTATGTTTCCTTTCTTTGTCGGACATAATTAAGTTCAGAGTAAATACCCACTGCATGTTCATTCTGTAACTGAGCATGGTGGACTGCTTCCAATATAGAAGTCCTTCTCTACCCTCTCTCCTATATACTCACCACCACTGTGTTTGCTTTAATCTAATGAATGCATGAGAGTTTTTATTCTGTAAGTGGCAGCAAGGAAAGTAGACCAAGGGGGTGGAGGACATAATACAACATCTGGCCCTCCCAGCTCCAAGGAGCAAGTGAGCCTGCGTTTGGGGACAGAAGACACATGCAAAGAGCTGGCAAAGACTTTCATGCTGTAGAAAAACGCCCACACTACAGAGTGTGGCCCAGAGGTGAGAGTATCTAATGATAATTTCCTGCATGCCCAGAATCTCATGTTCCTCCTGAACCTTGATCACTGGACATGCTGGAACCATCAGAAGATAACACTCTTGACTTGAAGCTTCAGGTACCTGTGACAAGTGTATCCATCTGGAATGTTTATTATAGCTATCTTTGATCTCCTCCTGACAATTCCTAATAAATGTAGAAAACAGGGACTATGGTAGCTAGCTTGGAGAGTTAATGGGGAGTATTTGAAATTAAAGGCTATAGGCAATGTGGAGAGAGGGGAGTGGGGACTAGGAAAGGAGGAAAATTAGTACTATCTTGAGTTTATGTTATGCATGAGCACTGTATTATGTACTTGATAAACTTTCTCTTGCCTCACTCACACAATAATCATATAAAATAGATATGATCATCCCTACTTTCAGATAAATACAGTAAGACTAAAAGATATTAAGTAACTTGGCCAAACCAGGATTTGATAAAAAATCTGTTTGTCTCAAAGACTATGTTTTTTCCATGATATCAATAAATTGTTTATTATGAATGACATTCCCTTTTATAATTGTCTATTGTTGTATCATATGACCTAATCACATAAACTTGGACTACTGTGAGAGGGAGGCCTTGACCTTATAATTTGAGGATGATAATATGACTCTCCATCACCCTATCTTTATACAAGTCTTCCATGGAATAGTTAGGGAGTGTGTAAGACTATAGTACCTGTAATAGAAAAATTGTTCCAAATCTGGTCTGGAGTAGAACATTTCTGTGTGATAAAAATCTTTTGGAAAAAAATGTATGCAAGTTGCTGCTGAATTTTAAAGAGATGATTTGGTCTAGGAAATAGGGAATTACCCAGGTGACTCTCAAATAGTTTAAAAAAAGTTCAGGGACTTTAATGAACCCCCCATTTTTCTTTTCATTTTGTACCTAACAATAATAGTTTCTCATTTTCTTTTCCTATGAAATATCCCTAACTCAATTTATTTGGGTCTTTTCCCCTTGAATGCATGATCACGATAATGCATTGATATTTGCTCACAACTCAATTGTCTGAGTTTTTTTCTGTAACACTTACAAATGACTATTAATTCTTAATATCCTTTGAACTATTGGCTGGGTGTGGTGATGCTCACCTGTATTCCAACATTTGGGAGACTGAGGCAGGAGGATTGCTGTGAATTTCTGGGTTATGTAATGAGTTCAAAACCAGGCTGAACTACACAGTGACACCCTGTTCGAAGAAACCACACACACACACATACACACACACACTTACTGAATACTATCTATAAGACGTTAGACAAAGTTTTAAGCACATTACATATGGTATCCCTATTACTATCTGACAAGATAGACAATGAGAAAATTGAGACCTAGAGAGGTATGATGAAAATGTGCAAGTAATACATAAATTTAAAAATTTCTTACTGTAAAAGACACATTGCTAGTAATCCTCCTCAAAATTTTCCCCCTTGCTTTGAACACACTTATTTCGTCATTCTTGCCACCTCAGAAGCAGTTCTGGAAGTCCTCTTTCATGAGTGTCTTCGTGAGGTACGATGAAAAGTATGGTGTGTGCTGTTGCTCCATGCCGTCCAACAGGAAAGCAGGCTCATGAAAACATTATGACGTGTCCTTATCCACCTGTCACCGAACCTGGTAGCATGCAACGTCTGGATCTTTGCCAGAATCAAAATGCCCATGAAAGGAAAACATTTGGAGTTGATTCAGGGCACTGAAGCAACGTCTACTGCACAACTACTGAAAACACTCACAAAAGAACACGTCCAGAACTGCTTCAGAAAGTGACGAGAACGATGGGACAAGCATGTTCAAAGTGAGAGGGAGCATTCTGAGGGAGGTTAAAGATAATATGTCTTTTACTGTAATTTTTTTTTTAATTGAGCATTCACTGTATTTTTGGTCGCAGCTCAGAATTTGTCCAGGCGTCACAGCTGGCCATGTAGTGGAGCTGGAGTTTGAATCTGAATACTGACTCTGGTCCTGTGCTTCTCACCATGATACCACATTTTTTTCACAAAGTGCTTCAGGTCTACTCTCTTTTGTTTTTGAAAGTTTTGATTGCTTTTGACTTCTTGATACTTTGAATGTTGGTATACTTGTATCGCAGATGTATTTCTCACCGACTTTCAGTTAGAGGAAAGAGGCGAAGATGTTCCCTGTGCTTTCCCCTCCTCATCCAGTTGAAAGTGTTGTCATCATTCCATGTT
This sequence comes from Cuniculus paca, assembly GCA_004365215.1. Classification (NCBI taxonomy): domain Eukaryota; kingdom Metazoa; phylum Chordata; class Mammalia; order Rodentia; family Cuniculidae; genus Cuniculus; species Cuniculus paca. Next base: position 10,117 of record RJWT010019129.1, read on the forward strand.
CTTTGCTCTGACTCATTGATTCCTGCCTGTGAGTGGAAAGGACATGGTCACCCACCAGACAGGGTGACCTGGAAGCTCCAGGAGAGGTCAGAGAAAAATAAAAGCACATTTGGAAGATACCATCAACCCGTGTCCTGTGTTTAATCAAATACTGTGTGCAAGAGTAGCAATGATTGTTCTCCATCCAGAGGTTCAGAAGAATGGAATTTGCAGAACAAACAAAGGTAATTGGTCAGTCTAAAATTAGCAAACCAAAGCCCAATTCAAAATACTTCCCTTGACTGAACTTCGCAGGGCTTTGGTCCAGGATCAGACTGTTGGAAAAACATGCAACTGACTGTAAATCAAGACTATGAAGTTTTTCTGTGATAATTAAATTCCGGAGAACTGCTGACCACTGAGGCTCACTATACGTAGGAAGATGAGCTCTACAGATCGAAAAGCAAGTGAGAGAATATCCTTGTCTACTAGTGGTAGCTAGCGTGGTAGCGTTTTAAAAATTATTTGTTTAATTAATTAATTAATTTTTTGTAACACTAGGGATTGAACCCAGGGCCTTCATACTTAGCTACTTTCCAAGCCCATTTTTAAGAATTTCGAGACAGAATCTCACTAAATTGCTAACTTGAAGACTAGGCTGGAACTTTCAATTTTCCTGCCTCAGCCTCCCAGAGTGATATCATTTTTAAAAACAAATTTGGCAATTCATGTACTCAATGACACTTTTGTTCTCAAACCTGTTCTGTGGGTCATGCCCCACTCTAGGTCCTGAAGATTCGAAAATGCAAAAGACACACGATTTCTATTTCTAGAGCGTGTATTTTAGTAGAGTAAGGCAGACAATGAAAAATAAAGAAATGAATAAGAAAAATACACAACTGATGCCAATAATCATTTATCTGTCATTTGGAAATAAACCTGGATGAAGACTTTTCTTTAATCTGCTGATACAGCATTTATGACTTAAGCCCCCACCCCCACTGTCCTCTATTCTGAGAGGATATAATTTTCACAAGGCCCTGATGTTTCATCAGCTTATAAATTTGGACAGTAACCCTCAGAAAACTGATATGATGTTGCTATATCTTGGTTGTATTTATTTATTTATTTTCCCCCTTTTTTAGGTGAGGGGAATTCTGGTAAACATGATACAACAAAGGTTACTATTGTATTGGTTTTTAGAGCATTAACTCCTGCTTCATTTAGCTATCTTACCTCCATATTCTTTTGCTCAGATTGACATTATAAAAATCTGTTTATTTAGGTCTCTTTGAATCAATTTTTGTCTTTCTTCTGGTTTCCTTACTAATAAGTTGACTAAAACATTCCCATGTGCTCAGAGCAAGCTCATGGTGGTGCCAAGTGTCATGGAGAGAAACAAAGCGAGGAAGGGCATGGGTAGGTGGGAGGGGTTGGTGATTATAAATCGCACCCTTTCGAGGTGAGGGATCTCTGGCCCACAAGAATCCTGGGGAAAAGTGCTCCTGGGAAGGGAAGTGCAAATGAAGCAGTTTTGAGGTGGTTCTGGGCCTGGCACTTTCAAGATTCGGCATGAAGAAAAGTTCCAGGAAGTGCAGGAATTTCTCTAAGACTGGCAGAGGAGAGGGGGAAATTCGGAGGAGATGAGACCACAGAGGGGCTAGGGAATAGGTCGTGGAGCAGACAGCAGAGAGTCTTGTAGGCCACTGTAGACTATGGCTCTTCCTCAGGGAGATGGAGGGGTTCTGAGCTGAGGAGCAACATGATCTGACTTGTTTTTTAAAAGGCTCACTCGATGGCCTAAATAGGAGACACTGTGGGAGGGCCAAGGTAGAAAACAGAAGCACAACCCATGCAAAGACTGATAGTAACTTAGACTACAATATGAGAATGTGCTAAATTAAGGTTAGGGGGATTGGCTGTGGTGTGAAGAGTCAAAGATGGTCTCATTGGACAGAAATGGGGATAACAGCTCATGAGTTGGTGATGACTTCTTGGCCATCCATGTGAGGATCAGGGGAATGGCACCAGCTACCCCCCACAGACCAGAATACCTACAAGTCCTTTCCTGGGCCCTGTGCAAATTTCCCTAAACACTGACATGGAAGATACCAAGAGGTTCATGGTTCAAGTTGGTCAGGGTTCTCTCTCTTTTCTGGAAAGATGATTCTCCTCTTTACAATGGTTTATAAGAACAGCTTTCTCATTTGCCAATTTCCCAAGTTGTAAAATCTTGCAATAATCATGATTTTGATTTCTCATTTTTAATTTGCATGCCTAAAATTGCATTTCCCATGTTGTAATTCACGTCTTTTGAGGTGTCTTGCAGGCCATGTCTCTCTCCTTTTAACAATCATTTTATTCAATCTCGGGTGAGACTTCATCTGTCACAAAAATTCTTCATAGATATTCTGTTAATACTTAACAAATAAATAATTGCTCCTTAATTTATCAGATGACAAGCTGGGATTTTCTTCAGTAAGTTCTGCCTGTCAGTGGGGTAAATCTTCTCACTAATACAGGCCTACAGAAGATTCTTCGTACTAGCAATTTCATGTAGTACATATATATGCATCTCTATATGTGTATGTATATTACATATTTTTAGGGACATTGACTTCCTTAAGTGGAGTTTAAAATAGAAGTTCCATGAGTTGGGGTTCCCGAATTTTCTGTTTTATCAGTACATGTTCACACTCACGTTCCTTTAAGAATTTTGTTACCACAAGGCAAGTCTGGCTTTGTACCAAGCTAAGGTCTGGATACTCAGCCTTCCTCTCTCCGGGGCGCTCTACCTCCTCAGGCATAGGATCATAACATCTCCATCTCATAAGTTCGAACTCAGATCTGTGTCTGCTACACAGCAAAGCTACCCAAGCTGTTTGCATAGGAATCACAGGTAGACCTTGCTTAGTGCTTGACTGAAAGTGACTGAAAGTCCCTTGAAGCCAACTTCATTGACTCATGTTACTGAGATGGCTAGGAGGTTCTAGCTTCAGGAATGGCTGCATTCAGGGGCTTGTGCTATATGATTCAGATTTTGAGTTCTTTGTTTCTTGGCTCAGTTCTCTTTGGTTCTCAGGCAGGCTCCACCAGCCCCTTCAACAGTAGTCCCAGGCTCACTCCTAGTGGCTCAGTACTTTAACGAAAAGATACTGAAGTCTATCAACTGAGACTCATGATCTGATTCATATCCCAAAGGTGCTTCCATCACTGCAGATGGTGGAACAAAATAGTGTCCCACAAACGGCTGTGCATTTGGCTCCATGGAGTGGGAGCAGAAAAGGACAGTTTCCCAGTAGACAATAGAAGGGAGATGGGTGGTAGGCTACCACACCCTCAGGCCCCTCTCTTATATTTGAGTTATGTTTCTGCTCTCTTGAGTGCTATCATTAATGGACTAGCTTAATAGACTAGCTTCTGTCATGGGGGCTGGAGTTCAAGTGCCCACTGAATTCCCAGCTCAAGACAGAAAGTGTCTTTTTAAAAGTGAAACAATGAGGTGGTTTTTAAAGGAGTTTTAAGAAAAAACTTTCTCCCCCCACTCCCTGCTTGAATTTAATAATTTCTAGTGTTCTTTCATCTGCAAATAAGTGCTGGTGTTGTCTTTGTCTGCATGTATTATTTATCATTCAATTCATGGTGTGCCTCTATCAGCCTGGGGATGCGTGTGCCAGAATTTAAATGAGAGTCTATCTGTATGGTCAAAGAAGTCCTTTAGGAAAGCAGCTCCTGGAAAGAGGAGGGGAAAGCAGCAGCTTGGCCTTGTGCCGACGTGGGGGCAGAAAGCCTGCTTTGGGGGCACTGGATCTGCAGAACATGAAGTCCCTTCTGGGTCTAAGGAAAGAGAACTAGAAGCATCAAGGGCATTTCACAGATCTCATGCAGCTTTTCCACAGCCTCAATTCCACCCAATTAAGAGTTTCTGGATTTCATACTGGCAGGGATACAGAGCCGAGGGTTAGCTTGCCTCTCACAACTAGTGAGAACACCTTTTCTTTCTATATAATTTATAATTTTCCCCAAAAGTGAAAAATGTAAGGAAGGAGCCCATGTGCAATTCATTCCTTTTGACTCTTAATTGGTTTTAGGTGTTCAGAGCTTGTTGGTAGAAATTATAGGTGTTATTTACACACACACAGGACACATAATAATGCTTTTCTTCATGTAACCGTATGCTGCAAATAGCAGTGCTTCTCCCCACTAAAGGACTCTGTCCCCATGGCAACAGCAAACTCTGCAGATAAAAGCTGGAAAGACAACACCTCAGGGAGCTTTTGCTCACTCTGCGGCCCCCAGGTTTGAGTTCGTGCACCCTGGCTGAGTCAGAGTTAAAGGCCCGGGTTTTAAGGAGTTTCAGGTTAAACCAGAAAAGGTCCAGGCTCCATTCAGATAAACGCTGGATCCATTCAGATCACAAGAGTTCTCTGCTCTTTTGATGCATCTTTCAAGAGATTTTATTAAGAAACTAGATGTTTTTTAAAAGAATCATAAATTGGAACATTTTTCTTTAGTATTATTGAAAAAGGACTTAGGCAAATCTCCACAAAGGATTTTTCCTTCCCCAAATACAAAATAACTGCAGATCAAACCCGTGGCATAGCAGCAATCAAGGTGGAGAGGAGCGACGCATCCGTGAATAAAGGCAGTGTGTGACAGTAGATGCTAACACTGCCCCGTGCAGGCACAGCCCTGCAAGGCTGGCTGGTCACTGTGGCCGAGTAAACTTGAAGAAATGTCAAACAACAGTCATGCCTTTTGTGAATCTCATGTAGGAAAGCATTTCAACATCACACAAGTCCTCAGAGTATTGTGTCTTATGTATGTTATTGGACAAGCTGTCCCTGTAAACTCTGCCAGCACCTGGGCTGCTCTTGATTTACAATTCTAGGAATATTACTCCATTCCTTTCTCCCTTCTGTTTCCTCTTAGTGCCTTGCCCCTCCTCTCTTTCATTCGCACTTTCTGTAGAATATCAATTTACTCTAATTCTATGGAGACTTTTACTTATTTCCGATGTGGAAAATCCTCCTCATAAGGTTCACTTGGGGAGACTTTGAAGCCATTTGCTTCCAACTGGGTGTGTGAAGTTTCTATTCTTGTGGAAGCCCTCTCCAGACACCTCACTTGCTTACCGTTTTTCTTTTAGGAACAGAATTCACACACGACCTTCTTTTTGTGCTACTCAGCAACACAACTTTTCTTGCTCTTAGCTGGGGCAGCACTTGCTGTGCCTTCTAGAGCTCCCCTGCTTGGTGGTTGCGGTACAATGTGTGGATGCTGTAGTCAGATGATGTGGGTTTGAGCTGTAACTGCTGCTTATTTGGCAAATCACATAATGTCTCTGTGCTTTCATTTATTGCTCTTTCAAACAGGAACAAGAGTTCTTATATATCATAGTGTGGTTCTGAAAATTAAGAATGAATCTATGTAAAGCACTCAGAATAGTGCTTGGCACCAGGCAAATTACATGGAAGTGTTGCTATTATTAACAGGGAGTGATAATGCTATGACTCACATTTTTTGAATGTTTACTTGGCGCTAAGTATTATGTTAAGGGCTTCACATATGTTATTACTTTTAATTTGTGCAGGGCCCAGTGGGATAGATACTTTTACTCCCTTGGTCCTGGAGATGAGGAAATTTAATGCTCGAAGTTATCCAGTTTATATGTAACAGAACATATACTTAATTAGGCTGGGCTATGTATAAGGGATTTTGGAGTGTGTATGTGCGTGTGTGTACTGAGTAGGATTAGAAAGCAAGCTTTATAGAGAGTAATTTTTGTATAATTAGTACCTCATTTGGAGCTGAAAAACTTTAACAAAGCGATCTGTGATGATGATTTTAAACTAGCAATTCCTGCCCAGAATGCTTGGCTAGCATACACTTTTCTCTCAGATTTCCACTAGATTATAAACCCACTGAGAAAAGCTTGGCCAAGCTCTGGATGAATCCAGAGTTGGATGAAGGATGAAAAGTTGTCAGTGGTTAGAGTAGCACCTAAATGTTTTTCTCTCCCCTGAAAATACCACCCTCTGTTCTAATAAAATCAGTCTGTTTTTCAGTACATAAGAGACAGCAGCAAAAATAATGAGCCCAGCACATAAATTCTTTATATTGCTTTTTGTTTTTGCATTGTTTTCTTAGAGCACATAATTTCTAATGAAAGCAAGAAGGAGCAGGAATAAAGAGACCTTTTAAGGCGAGATCGCTGGGCAGCCAGGTTTACTTGTGAGTTGTACTTGGGTTTGTCAAGGAACTCCTAAAAAATGTGTCCATGAATAAAAAGAATGAGGATAACTTTCATTTTATAGTTTTGCCCAGATCTGGATTGGTAGCCTATTAAGATTCTGGAACTTGTTGCTATTACCCTGTAGGAATGTTCTAACTTTTCTTCTGAAGGTTCAATAATTGAGTCTGCTCAAATGAACTGACAATAAATATACTCATAGGAGAAAAGGGGCATCTGTTTATTTACATGCATGGGGGCATCATAGGAAAGTGGAAACTCAATAACCCAGGGAAACCTAAAATCTTTTTTTTTTTTTTTTTTTTTTGTGGCACCGGGGATTGAACTCACGACCTTGCGCTTGCCAGGCAGGCGCTTAGACCGCTGAGCTAGATCCCCAGCCCTGTTTTTGAGACAGGGTTTCACTATGCCGTTCAGGCTGGCCTTAAGCTCACTTTGTAGCCCAGGCTGGTCTCAAACTCACAATGATCCGCCTGTCTCAGCCTCCCGAGTGCTGGGATTACAGGCATGAGCCACCACGCCCGGCTGAAACCTAAAATCTTATATACTGTCCTCATTAGGGAAGAGAGGGGAGACAGGGAGGTGGTTTGTAGGCAGTCTAGAGAGAGTCAGTGATTTAGAAAAAAAAAAATGAAATGAGCCATCACAATAGGAAATAGCCTGAGTGAGGTGCCAACTTCCTCTCTTTTAGGTCCCACTCCTATTGCATGCTGCTTCTTTCTGATGGCTAAAAATCCCCAGGGAAGGTTTTCTCAATAATTGGCTCCAGACTGTCTACCTTTAGTCAGACAGAGGCATTCAGGAGAAGTCCTCCTGGCCAAGAGCTGCATCCCACGTGGCTTCAGGTAATCGGCACACCAGAGCATAGCATCGTGGAGGGTTGCTTCCCGGCCTCCTTTAGCCCTCATATGCAAATCTCAGCCTCACATGCTCACAAGCACCATTTATTCTTTGGGGTAATTAAGTATTGAAATCATGTTAAATATCAGCTTGTTTAAAATACCACCATTGTAAAAAAAATCCTATTGGACACAATGGGTTGTGGGGAAATTGAAGTTACTTTTTTTCCCATTCCCTTTCTTGGACACACACGTGCCAGCTGAGCTGATAATCGAACTCCAGTTTCCATTAATAAACTCAATGGACTGCTGTGCCGAGAAGTGAATTTCTCCATATTTGCAAAATTTGTTTTTTCACAAGGAGTTTGCCATTCTCTGTATACCTTCTATGGTCTTTCTGGATTCGAAAATGAAGTATTTCATTTTCTTCCTTTCTTCTCTCCTCTCCCTCTCTCCTCTTCTCCTCTCCCTGTACCATTCCCCTCCCCCAACCCCTCTTTCTCCTTCTTCTTTTTCTTTTCCAACAGTACTGTAGATTGACCTATACCCCAGACCTTTTTTATTTTTTACTTTGAGACAGGGTCTCCCTAAATCATCCAAGTGGGAATTGAATTTGTGATCCTCCTGCCTCAGCCTTCCAAGTGCCAGGATTACAAGTGTCCACCACTGCACCTAGCTGTATTTTCTTTCTTTAGTGGAGAAGCTTAAAGGGCACTGATGTTGTCCATGCATGTACAAATGAAGGGCAATGAAGCAGGTTGATTTCTGGACACAAACTGCTACCCCAGGTCCTATTTCTTTTTTTTTTTTTTAATTACTAGTATATGTTTGTAATCCACAATAATTACACTCATCCTGGGGAATTGGTACATATAAATCTTGCATCTTGACCATTTTACACCCTCCCACCAGCCCATTTCTCTTTCTGAACTGCAGGCACCTGGACACCTCACCTCTGGCTGAGCCTGTGCACTGACCTGCAATGCTCAGGTTGATAACATGGAGCTGAGGAATTTCCTGAGCCTCATTTCCCATGTCTGTAAAATGAGGCTGGTGGAAGAGCCACTTCACAGGACTCTCATGAGGATTAAACAACAATGCACACAAAACCCCAGAGATGCTCTCCTTGTCACAGAGTGAGCACTCCATCAGGGACAGTGAAGAGCCCTCCAGTCTTGTTCGATGATGATCTTACGTCCTCTTAAGCATCACAGATACAAAAAAATTAGGTATATTGTTATATCCTCTAGAAAACCAGAAAATAACTTTACAATTTTCTTTAATTCTTTGCAAGCTACTAATTGATGTGTGCCTATTGTCTTGGTTTCTCATTGCTGGGACAAAGTACCTGA
>RJWT010019130.1:0-18540 GCA_004365215.1 Cuniculus paca
AGAAATACCAAGAAATTCCACCTTCTTCTATGGTCATGACCCCAGTGACCTTAAGATCTCCCATTAGGCCCCCTTCCCAAAGGTTTCACCTCCCAACAGCACTCCTTTGGAGACCAAACTTTTAATCACAATGGGATTTTCTGGGACCCTCAAGCCACACCCAAACCCCAGCAAACATGAAACACAATATGCATTCAAATATGGGTTTCCACAGTACCTGTGATGATAGCTAATAAGGTAAAATACAATTTAATGCATGTAGTGTTTAGTGTTTCACTGACTTTGCAGGTCTAAAGCCAGTAGTCTGATCATCTATTAAGAGGGTAACAATACACAGTGTAGCATCTATGGGAGATCTCCCTCTGAACGTGGTAGACATTGCTAATTCTCTGTTATCTTGTTTCAAAATCCTATATTATTTTCACTGTTTTGTTTGGTTGGGTTTTATTCTGTTTTATCTTGTTTGATTTTATTATACCTAATGGCATGGGCAGCTATTTCAAAGGTAGCAAGATATATTATGGTAGCCATTTTGGATTTACTATTATTTTGTTTTTAAGTCCTATACTGCATTCATTGTTTTGTGTTTATTGGTTCTATTCCATCCTGACAACAAGAAGCATTATGGTAACCATTGTTGATTTCCTATTATCTTGTTTTGAAATCCTGAGTCACTTACACAGTCTTATTTTGATTGGCTTTATTCTGTTTTATTTTGCTTGGTTTTATTTTCTTTAAAATAAAATTTAAAAAAAAAAGAACAACTTGATGTTTCTTATTCTCATTTCACCACACAGGAAAATGTGTAGGAATGGACATTAAGTGGGTGGAATAATGGAAATCCATTTCAGGTCAAATGTATTGATATGTATCACTAAGTATAGATTTGGCTTTTAAGGTTGCAGCTTATGGAATTAGAAAAAGGTCTAACAGTTTGTTTGCTTTGTGGCTAAAATGTGTTTAATAATATGACCCACTGTGAGCAAACTGGAAATGTATAACCACACTTGGTTTAACATAGAGGAAGGGACAGACATGTTAAGAGTGGATTTGTAGTTAAGACATATTCATTCACACTTGTAAGCTCCAGAAGACATATTTTTTCACTAAAATTTTGAGAGACAAATTCGTGAAGGGAGTCCTTACAACTTTGAAGTTGTCCATAAATGTCCATTATGCTCTCTACAGGCCAGAACTTACAGAAGAAATATCAACCATTCAATTGGAAAAGCTAAATGCATTGAAGATAAATTATTCTTAATGTCAGAGGCCAACTGGTGGCATTCAACTACCAAAGGCAAGGTGGGCATAATTACAACCATAAATACCAGAGTAAAAACACCAATCAGAACAGTGTGACTTGTAGAGATTTATAGTATTGCCTGCTGATGGTGTTTCCAGAAGTGAAATTTGATTGTAGTAAGTTCTTACTTTATGTACTAAATAGAAAAGTTCTAGGTCGAGTAAACAAAAGCGTAACTTGAATCATAAAAGCATAGTTGAGACCTCTCAATTTACTTTCTTTCTTGGACAATTTATAGACTCAGAACCCTTTGACTAAACGGTTAGACAGATCCCCTGCAGGAAGGATTCTAGCACATTAGTAAAATTTATACTGTTACTTTCTCCTGACCTTCCCCAAATAAACTTGTGCTCTTTTACCAGTATTACTGTCCACTGGGGAAAAGAAAATGAACAGATCTTTAGGGTACTAACGGCTCTGAATTAACACTGATCCTGAGAGACCTTCAATATCACTGTGACCTTCTAGTCAGATTAGGAGATAATGAAAGTCAGATTCATCTCAGTATCTACTGCAAAGTCATCTTGTGGTAATTTTGTTAGTTCCATAATTTATGATTGGGATAAGCATACTGACCTGTTGGAAAATACCTTTGATCTTTGACTGTGGAGTGAAAGATATTATGGAAACCATTGGAATGCCTACATTTAGAAAGCAGAAAATTAAAAGTTACCATAAAGCCATCAAGGATTGAAATGTACAGTTATGGTGACACTCGCTACAGCTCTATTTGACCTGTGGAGAATGCAGAAGGATGTTGCAGAATGACAGTGAATTATTATAAGCTTAACTACATGGTGACTTCACTACACTTGTACTAATGTGGTTGCATTGCTTGAGCAATCTAACACATCCTCCACTACCTGTTGTGCAGTTATTAATCTAGAAAATCTCTTTTTCTCCATCTCTGTTCATTAGGTCCACTAAAAGCATTTGCTTTCTACTGACAAAACCAAGAATATAACTTCTTTATGTCAGAAATATGTAAACACTCTGGTTCTACGATGTAATTTAGAATGCAGGGATCTTGATTTCCTTTTCCTTTCATAAGATCTCATACTCATCTTTTACATTGATGACATTATGCCTGAAGGGTTCTGCCCATCTGAAACTCTGTGTGGCCTCTGCCCAACATGGCACTGGGCCCTAGAGTGACAGCCTGTTCCTTCAATACTGACTTCCACGTTCTTCTTCCAAACCGAAATTGAACTTCCCACTTTAAGCGCGCCTCAGCATTCACCCAATCAGCTGTCAATACATCATTCTCCCCGCCCCTTCAAAATCCACCCCTTCAAACCTATTAAAAGCCAACGGCTTCTTTGCCTTTGAGGGATCTTGAACTGTTCTGCAGCCCTCCTGTGCCCCCAATAAAGGCTTTTTCTTTTTTTTTTCCTGCCTTTGTTTCTCTACCTTGCCAAGAAAAACTTAACAATGTTGTTTGACTGTAGTAAGGAGGAAATAATGACTACTTTAGACTTCTTAGTAATGTTCGCATCATAGCGGGGAAAATAAATATGACTGAAAATCAGGGGCTTTCTACTCAGTGAAATTTCCAAAGATTCAGTGATATCTCTTCTAAGATGAAAGCTGGATTGCTGTTTGCCTCTTCTAAAACCAGGAAAGAGGTTTGATACTCAGTGAGTATCTTCGGATTTTTGGAGGCAACATATTCTTCAATCAGGTTGATTACTTTGGTGTTCTTTTTGACTAGACTAAAAAGTTGCTAGTTTCGGTTGTGACCAAGAACAAGAGAAGCTCTATAACAGGTCCAGAGCTGCTGTACAAGCTGCTCTGGTTCTTGAACCATGTGATTAAACAGATGCAATGATGTTTGAAGTGTCAGTAATAAATAAATAGGTATGCTCTTTGGCAGAATTTTATGCATGAATCCATGTGCTGATGCTTAGAATTTTGGAGCAAGTCTCTCAAATCATACACAGATAACTGCTGTTCTTTTGAGAGACAGTTGTTGGATTGCTACATAGTAGGCCTTTAGTAGAAATTGAATGTCTGTTAATGGACTGCCTGTCATGAACTGGGTATCATTCTGCTGTACCAACTCAGAAAGTTGGTAGTGCATAGCAACACACCATCACCAACAGAAGCAGCATGGCCCCAAGATCCTAGTCTTGAGTAAGTTACCTAAAGAAGTGGCCCAATACTCAGATACCCACTACTCCTACACTGCATTCTCTCTCCCAGCCAACATTTAAAACCCCATGGGGAGTTACTGGCAATCAGTTGATGATGGAAAAAGACTAGTTTTACATATGGTTCTGCATATTAAGCAAGCACCATCCTGAACTGCAACACAACAAATACTTTCTGGAACATCTTTAAAGATCACAGTGAAAGTGCCTCTAAGCAGGCAGAATTTAGACAGTGTGCCTTATATGTGGTCATGTACTTTGCATGGAAGAAAAACTGACTATAGCCAATAGTTTGGTGGTCAGGGAATTGGAAAATTGCAGACAAAGAAACTAGGAGGAGAGATATATAGATAGCTCTTTCAAAAAACCAACAATGAGAAGATATTTGCATCTCTTATGAATGTCACTGAAAGGTGATATCAATAGATGAAGATTTTAATAATCAAATGGATATGATGACCAATTCTATCAGTCATCCTCTTTCTCTGCCTCTCCCTGTAATCATCCAATGGGTTTGTGTGTAAAAGATCACAGTGGAAGTTTATGGTGGCTATGGCCAACACCGAAGTACTAACCTTTCAACAGCAGAACCAACACAGAGCTCCTGCTACGAGATCTTCTCCAATGTGAGGAATCAGCTGCTTGGAGGTGGGTCAGTTACACTGGGGTGCTTCCATTCTAGAATGGAAGTGCTTTGTCCTTCCACAATAGACATTTTTCTCTGAATATGAAATTACCATCCCTGTACACAATGCTTCTGCCAAAACCACCAGCTACAGATTTACAGATGCCTTATCCACTGTCAGTACTTCATGAATCATTGCTTCTTAAATTGATTCAATTCACAATCAAAGAAGTGCACCAATAGGTCCATGCTTGAGGAAATCACTGATCTTACTGTGTTCCCTATAACCTTAAAGCAGTTGGCTTGAGAGAATGATGAAATAGCCATTTGGAATCTAAGTAATTGTGTAGCTAGATGACAACATAATGCAGGAATAGGGCAAGGGTCTCCATAAAATTATATATATTTGGAAACCCTAATATAAGAAAACATGTCTCCTATCTCCAGAATTCATGGGTTCAGAAATCATGGGGCACAAGGGGAAGTGGTACCATTCACTATTATCCCTAGGGACACAATGAAAAAAATTTAAGTTTCTGTACTTTTGTGTTCTGTTGGCATAAAGTTCTGAATATCAGAGAATGGAATGCCTCAAGCAGAATGAACAGCAATGATTCCATTGAACTGGAAATTAAGAGTGCCATACTTTGGTCTCTTCATGCCTCTGAGACAACAGAACAAGAAAGAAGGTAAAATGTTTACTGAAGTGATTTATCCATATTACTAAGGATAAATTAGGCTATTAATTTACAAAGGAGATTAGGAAGAATATGTCTGGATTACATATTCTTAGGGCACTTCTCTCTTTTTTTTTTTTTTTTTTTTTTTGCAGCACTGGGGATTGAACTCATGACCTTGCGCTTGCCAGGCAGGCGCTTAGACCGCTGAGCTAGATTCCCAGCCCTGTATTTGAGACAGGGTCTCACTATGCTGTTCAGGCTGGCCTTGAGTTCACTTTGTAGCCCAGGCTGGTCTCGAACTCACAATGATCCGCCTGTCTCAGCCTCCCGAGTGCTGGGATTACAGGCGTGAGCCACCACGCCCGGCTTGGCACTTCTCTCTTTGTATTACCATACCCTATGATTAAGGTCAATGGAAAAGCACAACACTTCAATTGATACATGATTATTAATGACATACACCTTTCAGGAGTGAAGGTTTGGGGGCCCCATCAAGTATAAAAACACAACCATGTTAGGTCTTTGCTGAAGGCAAAGGGAGTACTAAATGGAAAGTAGAAAATGATAGGTAAACATAATAGCCATGATCACATTATCAGTTATAGAAACAAGAACTTTAATTGACATGTGTTTTATCTTTAGTTTATTGTATTAAGCAAATACCTTTGCTGTATTCTCATTTGTTCTTTTATCAGAGTATGAAATGTGTTGGATTTATAGCAGTGTATATGAATTCCACACCATACTTTTTAAATTTTGAGGTATCAGGAGAAGAGTAAACATCATTCAAGAACTTTGCCTCCTGTTCTAGACAAATGATCACAGTACTATTGTATTGTGTTAGGTAGAAATATACATGTAATGTGTATAATTTTATGTGTGTGTGCATAAAATTTCCATCCTACCAGTTCTGTTTCTCCAGAGAAGTTTAATAAACCATTGCTCCAAGTCGCTACTTTGGAAAACAAGTGGAAAATTATGGCAGAATGTTTCAATAACCAGGCAATAGACTCACAATCTAGGTTCATATTGCCTCTGTCATGCAGTAGTTTTATAATACTACTTTGACTTCTCTACATTAGTTTTATTTTTTCTATGAAATGAAGATAATAATGTCTTTCTCATATGGTTATTTTGTGAATTAAATAATTTTATACATACATACACATATATACACTAATTATATGGTATCTTTTAGTACAGTCACTTATACATTGTTAAACACAATAAATGTCAGCTGTTAGTACTATACAACATAAAGTTGAGTCTTACAAACAGGCAGTTTTATCTCTTCTCTCACTATCTATCCTGTCATTTGAGCACTGAGAATTTATCTTACATGTTACTTCTTCAAACTGTATGTTAGCGCTTGTGATGGTTTTCTTACTGTAATAATACTTTTCCTGATTACTCTCACTTCACATTACCCTGTAATCACTGCCCCAACCCTTACCTGCATTCTTCCTAGTAATGAAAGTAATCCCAAATTTATCTTTTTCAGGTGTTATGGTTGATACATTGTGTCAATTTGAGCAGTTTAGAAGTTTAACTGGGAGACTCAGCAGGGAGCCAGGGTTCTTACTCTGTAAATATCTTCATCCTGTACAAAGGAGGGCAAGGACATTTTGCCAGTGTTAGACTCATCCTGAAGGGGAGGGTGGCCTGTGTAACAATATAGGGGTGGAGAAGAGCCTTGCTTTCCCTATTTTGCCCTGGTTGCTGCCTTCAAGTGTTGCCCCAGTGCTATGCCACCCTGCCTTGAAGCCAGTTGATTATGGACTGAAATCTTCAGAAATTGTGAGCTAAATAAACCCTTTCTTCCCTAATTTTGGGTGTCAAGTGTTTGTCCCAGCAATGAGAAAAAGTAACCAAGACATCAGGCATTTGATACTATATTGTACACTCTGATTTTTGAAACATAAATAAATTTCAGCAAGAGCATTAAAAAATATGTACTGTGTTTATTATCTTCATAATGAAAAGATTTTGGACAGGGTTTACACCTTCATCTAAGTTGCAGAGATGTTGACAAGAGCATTGTTTATTGCTCTATTCTGGCAGGGTACTTCTTTATTACTGTAGAATCCTCTAGAGCCCTAATAGTACCATAGCCATTACAGCAGATAGGCCTCATTCTTTTTTCTCAGTTCAAATTGGTACTTACTTTTTTCCTATTTACATCTTTATTCTTCAGTGAGTGTATTTTCTGCTTTAACCCTATGCAGATTTCAAAAATGAGGAATATCTGATATAGGCAAAGGAAATCTTTATAAATATATTACATGTTAGACTCCATTTATCTCTTCAGAGTAAAGTGTGTTGAATTTGTGAGTGTTATCTTTTGCTTGTTTTGTTTTGTTTTGTTTTGTTTTGTTTTGTTTTTCCCTTTCATTGTATTTATTTGAGCTATGTTGATGAACATGTCTAATCTTATGCAGTGGGATTGTAAGGATTCTGTGCACATTACAGAACTGTTATGAACATTGAGAAGTCCCTCACTCTCTACCAATTTTTATTCCCCAAGAGTTTCCTCACATAACTACCAAGGAACTAAAAACTGTAACATTAGGTATTTTGGATTTGATATGCCAAAAACAGTGCATCAAAAGTAGTAATTTTAAGATGACGAAAAACTGGGAAACTCATTTAGATGTCTCTGAACAAAGTCTATTGTATTTTATTTTTATTCAGGTTATTAGTTAAAAGGTTACAAAATAAGAGAAACGGTTACTTGTTACCTTTACCATGGGACATTGGGCATTATCTAAAGGATCTCTCATGGACTCTCTCTTCTCTCATTGTTCTTAACTATTTTGCATCACTGTGGAGGTATTTTGTGGAAGGATGATGTTGATGAAATGGTTTGTCTTCACAGAAGTGCAAATGAATTTTATTCTATGGAGACAAAATGAATTTCTAGCCTCTTGAAGATACCACCTATTCTTTAATTTCCATATACTGTTAGTACCTGTTCATTTATTCTCTTTTGATTGTTTTCGTCATCTTATAAACCCCTGTAATAATTAATCGATATAAAATTAGTTAAATAAAATCCTTGTATATCTTTGATATTGTCTGGTTTTGATCTTTTAAATGTTTCCTTTAACAATTTTATTTTACCTGTCTTGTATTTGTACAATTTTATCTGGTAGAATACGGCTCCATGCACATCCTGTTAAGGAAGTTTTTCCTGATTACAATCACAAGTAATTATAGTATTAACATTAGCAAAAGTTACCTAGTACAAAATTTATGTAGCTCTACTTCAACACTTTGATGTAAGATAAATTCAATGAAAGTGTGATTGTGTGCTTTGTAGTAGGGTGCTTTGCTAATAATAAGGATTTTATAGGTCACTAGAGGTCTCAAAATATTTGTCTCAGTAAAGCGGACATTGTACTTAAGCCTTCTTCATTTGCTGTTTGCCTCCAATAAGGTCTATGACTGAGATATGCTACATGATGAATATAATATTGAGTCAGTAACACTATGAAGATATTTCCTCATTGATATCTGTAGTATGATCTAAGGATTTCAACAGCCATTCTGCATATTTTATTGATTCTTATAGTCACTAAACTTGCTTCATCTTTATTTTAAAGAAATAATTCCTGCTATAGCCCGATTTTTACTAACCAAGTCATTCTGTATTCATGGGGTATGCAACAATTTTTGTTTACAGTAAATACTACCTATTCTGAGAATGTGTTTATTTTCTTTCCAAATTTGGAACTGGGTGAGAAAAGGTCAAAGTCAAAGGATATTTGAATGAAAAAAAAATTAGATGAATATCTTTGAGGCTAATACATGAGTTTTGCCATGAAATCCCCTTGCCAGAAGAGTCCTGTGGATATCTGTACATGGTGTCTCCAAATAGCTTCAGGAAGGTACTCCAGTGAGGTATGCATGCTTTTATAGAAAGGCCCATTCTCAAACAAATGTTCATTGTGAATGTTCAACCACATTCAAATGCAGGACAGGAAAAATTCTTAATATCTAAGTAATTACTGACAGGCACATGCCTGCAATCCCAGCAGTTGGGAAACTCAGACAGCAGGATCACCATGAGCTCAAGGTGAGCCTAAAATACATAATGAGATCAAGACAGCCTGAATTACACAGCAAGACCCTGTCTCAAAAAACAAACAAAAGAAAGAAAGAAAAGAAAAAGAAAAAATCCAAAATCCAAACAAAAATAACTAAATCAGTACTGTTTCCATACAACTTTTAAGAATTTTTAGGAGAGTCAGTTTAACTGCTTGAAGTACAATGCCAATTTTTTATGTGAGTGTGTGTGTGTGTGTATGTTTATATTACATATATGTTAAAATTCTGTCTTCCAAAAATTGTACATCAGTCTTCTCCCAGTTCTTATGGAAAAGACTTTGACTGAGTCTGTTTAGACTGCTATACTAAATATCATAAGCTGGGAGGCTAAACATTTATTTCTCACTGTTTTGAGTGCTGCAAAGTCCAACATAAAGGTTCTGGCAGGTCTGATAAATGGTGAGGACCCATTTTCTGGTAAACAACTGCTTTTATATTATAATCTCATGGCGGAAGGAATTTTGGCCTCTCTGGAGATTATAAGAGCATTAATCCTGTTCATGAGAGCTCTTCCTTTATGGCTAACTTACTTATCAATAATTCCATTTCTTAATACTGTCACCTTGGAGGTTACAATTTCAGAATAAGTTTGAGGGGGACCACGAACATTCAGAAAATGGCAAGCTTGTGAATGGTTCAGTTTCCCATCACTGTTGTCTTCATGCACAAAAGACTGAGCCAAAAGGCAAAACTAATTCTAGCCACCATGAAATATTTCTTCTAGTATAAGGATATTCCAGAATATTGCTATCCATTTAGAATAGAATGAAAAGGAACTATAAGAATCTATACAGACTGGAGACACTGGTCTCAACTCTCTACTCACACTCAAGCCAAATAAGTTTAAATTCTTTAAGAAGTAAGAGAACAGGATATATGAAAAGCCAAGCAACAAATATATTGTGAAATGACATATATGGAAGTTGAACAGGGAGATCTACCAAATGATTCCCTAAGCAAACCATTATTAGATACATTATTTCAAGTAGATCTCACTTTTTCTTTTTCTTGTGGTTGAAGGAAATTAAGCTAAATCAAAAGAATAAACTTCACCCATATTATTTTTAAAACTGATTTGGGAAAGAAAACAAAAAACTTGGTTTTTTAAAAGTGAGATTAAGTTTTGATGTGTTACCCTAGAGAGGGTAAGATGTTGCATTATTGATACTGGTCTGGCTCTCAACTGCGGATTTAAGGATTGTGGAGATATCATATTTCCATAGCTCCAGAGGAAGGACTTACCTTTTGAAGAGAGAAGAGACTGCTTCAAAATTAAAATGCTTACTTCCATGTTTATTCGAATTTATGGCAACTACTGAGCTGCAAGCAAATGAGCAATTTCACTGGAAATCTGAATCAGACTGAGGTTACTTGATCCAACAGGAAAGTGTAAAGAAGGAAAATCAACCTATGCTGATCAACTCCAGTATGCTAGAATGAGTGCTAACCTCTTAACACTCACATGATACTTAATGGCCACAACAGTGCTAAAAGTGTGTATTATAACTTCTATTTGAAATGAGAAAATAAAGATTCAGAGGTTATTAATGATTTAACCAAGGTCACACAGCTAGAGGGCCATGAAACTAAGTCTTAAGAGCTCCAGTGCTGACAAGTTTTAGTCTGTCACGACATGGTGTCAGTGTACATACAAGCGGTTCAAAATAATTTGAGTTCTTTTAATGCTGCACAGTCATGGAGGGGAAATTGTTGTCATGACAACCAGTAGGGATTTTTTAAGATTTCCTGTGTCTATTGATTTATAAATATTCTTTTTCCTTCTCTAGAAACCTTAAATAATTCTTGGGTGCTTCTTGTAATCTTAGAACACACTTCTTTGGATCTTTGCAGGATTCATACAAATTACTCATCCTGAAAAATCAATATATACTGGCTTTCTTTGAGTTCCCTGGGTCTGGCTTTTATGATGAGTTGATTTATGTGTTAACATAGCGCAATGAAAATGATGTGAAATGGTGTCAGAGACCCAGGAGTGACAGCCAAGATACAAACCAAATACGGAAAGACTTTTTTCCCTCAGGAAGTCAGGTAAAGAGATGTTACCTTACATGCCAGAAGAGGACATCATGCTTATCTGAAAGAAAGTCATCCTCAAAAAGCATTACTGAGTTATAGATATTCAGTGTGTTCTTCATATTTTTTAGCTTCGGAAAAAAAGACCTACAAAATCCCTCAAAATTGTAGTGCTGATATAATTATGATTTTCTATTCTTATATTTTGGTGAGTCTCAACAAATGTGACACCTGGTGTGTTTTGGAAGCAACTATCCTCTTCATAGACATAGGATCTTTTCAATCAGTGACTATGAAATGTATTTCTCCTAAAGCAGATCTCTTTGTTCTCTTATTCTCATTTTCCAAGCTATGTCCACATCAATAAAAATCTATATGGAAATACAAAAGTAGTGTGTTTTTATATTTTTTCATCAGATTTTATTGGTTCATTTTAGATGTACATAATGATCACATTCATCATGGAGAATTGATTCCTGTACATGATAGAATTTGATTCTTTTCTTCCCATTCCTTTACCTGTATTTTTATAATATAAAAGAATTTCAAAGGCTCAATGTCATGCAAATATTTTCCATAAGCCTAATAATATTCTAGCTTTTCTTATTCAATTTATTATAAAACAAAGTTACTGGGCTTATTTTCCATGCTCGACTAGTTTTCTTCCTGTCCTTTACCCATGCTTGCATTTATTTACAACTTAATTACTGAACTCCAGATGTATGCCAATCACAGTCTAGTCCCTGGAAGCACAGGCGAGATGGGACCCTGTGTAGCACAGTATTATTTTCCAGTTAGTGGAACAATTACACAGATAGACAACTATAGGAATGGATCATACAAGGCATGTTCAGACACACCACCAACCAATGATAGGTTATACAACTGTAGATTTTTCTTTTTTGGTAAAATTAACACTTAAAATTTTTATCTGGAAATAAATTCTTACGCATAAGAATTTTATTCAAATGATATAATGAAGGACCAGTCTTTTTGTATGTCTATTTTTTATTCAAATAATATAATGAAGGACCAGTCTTTTTGTATGTCTATTTTGCTCTGTTTGCTCAATGCACTGTTAAATTCTACTTTCATGAAACACAAAGAAACTGTGACAGTAGTATTAAAATGCTGTAACAATTTAACAATATCCATGACAAGTGATCTTCTGATTTTATTCCACGGTTCCAAATTTGAGTATTACTAACTTAGTTTAGCAGGCTTAGGAGCATAAACTGCAATATTTATTTCAGAGGCACCCAGGTGAAAATCGAATTTCCAGAGCTGTTCTTTCCTCTCCCAATAAATAATATTACCTAATGGTTCCATAGCTTTGTTTTTGACAGAGCACTCTTTACAATATGCTGTGAGGTAGGAACACTATCGTCCCCATTTCACAGGTAAAGATACTGAGATCACACAGCTGCAGAACATTAGAGGTGGGATACAATTCCAGAGTTCTGGTCACTAAGCTATGCCACAGAGTGAGGACATGGCTTCTCACCCTTTGCAGGCAGATTTCTTTCCTTTAAATTAGTAACCTAACTTTCCCTCTCTGATTTTCACAGAATATGTCTGTTCCCATAACAATGAGAGTGTTGGGTTTGTTAAGTGAAAAGGAGTGATACAATAGTAGTTTTCTAAAATAAAATAGTTCCTCTTGAAGTATGTCAAACCAAGGCCATTAAAGTTAAGATACACTATTCTTTATGTGTGTGTTGGTGTTCTAGGAATGCTATGCTCACCTAGACACTGGAGAAAGTTTTGCTGTCTGTCACAATTTTATGTGTCAAGTTGGCAGGGTCACTGTACTCAGTTATTTAACCTAAACTAATCTAAGTGTTGTGAACAGGTGTTTTTGTAGATGTGGTAAACCCTAAGTAAAAGAGATGACCCTACTTGTTTGTTTTTCTAGAGGACTCTAATACCTACACACCTGCCAACATTGTTACAATTCAAATTATATAATTTCCTTCAAACATATCTAAGATATAAGTCTTAAGAAATTTTCCACATACATCTATTAAAACTTGAACTTGAAATATTCTATTATACACACATACACATACTTTTTAAATTCTATTTTTAATGATAAAACCCTAGTCTCGTGTCTTGAAAATATAAGCTTGAGACTCAATTCTACATTTCCAGCTGCACTGATATTTTGAAATATTCAGCTTATATGTGTTTATTAATGTCCTCATTTAGAATGCAAATAGAATCAACATGTATATATAACTAAATTCTAATATAAGATTACCTACTTTGATACCTCAATCTTCTCCTATGTGGGAACGAAACTTGTCAACTTTCTGCTTTAGATGAATACATATTTTAAAATATTGAAGATATTTAGAAAATAGCTGAAATAGAAAATAGTATTATTTTGGTTCAAATAGTTATCAATGCTTTGTAAAATTCTAGTACACACATAATATATAAAAGCAAATAGAGTCAATTATCAATTTCCTAAGTAATTGAAACTATAAACTTCTTTCATTTGTATATAGATTTTTAACACTTCAGGTTTCATATTATAAAGAAAATTTCATGGGAAATGAACTGCAAAATCTGTATCATTTTCTGTATCTTGTAATTAAAATCCAACCACCAGTGGCCAGACACAGGTTTGGGGTTGACACTTCTGAAGTTATCACGACCCCTCTGGAAAAAATCTATTATGAGACCCTTTAAGGGAGAAAGTTATTTATAGATTATTGAATGTACTTTTGACAGGGGATATTTATTAAAATATAAACTAAATGCAACATTTAAAAGAAAGCCCCCCTTTTGACGCTAACGTAATGCATTCTACTTTAAAACTCTCACACTGATTTTCTATGCCCATCTCCTTTGTTGCATCTTCTTGACTGATCCCTTTAAGGCAGAGGAGCAGAATGATTAATCTTACCCAAATGGAGCTCCAGAAGTGTACGCGGCTGTACCAGACACCTGGTGTGTTAGCTATCGACTGATCAGTGACACAGCAGCTGATGACAGCAGACAGGCCTTTAAAATAAAAGCGTTAGCATCAGGTGCTTATTTATAATGTGAGAGTCAGTGATGAAACACACATGCTGCCTTGACATGTGCTCCCTGAAAAGACACACCCTTGAGCTGCAGTGACACAGACTGAAGGGCAGAGGCCCACTGAAAGATAAACCTCTCAGAAAGGATTCCGACTCTCAGTTCAGGAAAACTCCATACATCTGTTGACTAACAATATTAGGTCAAAACCTTTTTTTTTTAATTGTTAGAGAGGATAAGTATAGATAGATAATTTCCAAAATGTTTAGGCATAACATTTTGTAGCAATTGCCTTCCTTTAATCTTTAAAATCCACTAAGATGTCTTCCAGAGCTATTGCTCATACGAGTTTATTTTGGAAACTCCCACCAGCAAAACAGAAGCAAACTGGAAATCTAGTTCCACGTATATTTTTATTACCATTGACCCCAGACTTCTTCAGATAGCGACAGATAAAGTTCAAAACAGTAATTTCCCTTAGCAAATAGGAATTGGAAGTCTGGAGAGTTAATAGAGCTTTTTCATGTCAACTGAACTCTGTGATCTAATTTCAGATTGTGGGAAATATGCCAACTTTAGTGGCTAATTAGAGTTATTCATTGAAAATTATTTGTAGCCAACCTTTAATCTCTTAGAGTAAAGTTCACTGACAATGGCAGCAGCATAAATACTGGCAGCATGAATGCTGAAAAGGATTTTAGTAAAAGGTGCTGGAAGAATAGATATACTTAGATTATGCAGCTTGCTTAGCTGAAAATTATCTCACACTGCATGATGGCAATTTTGACTAAATTTAGTGACAGTTCACGTTTTTCACCAACATGCTGGTGACTTTTTTGGGGGGATGGGGGCTCCCTAGGCGTGTCTTTCTCCCACGCATCTTCACACTGAAAAGTAATTCTGAAGCAGAGTGGCACTTGCTTTGTTAGTTAAGATTTCATTAGATTTATCAAACTCGAATTGCTTTAGAATTAAACCAAAGGCTTTTGTTTTTATTAAAACAGTTATAACAGTTTGGAGTTTAATCCCACTTTATCCAAAGACATCTCACCCTAAACTAAATTCCATGTAGTTTGGAAGTTTATATCTAGTAGACTCTCTCCTGGTCTTCAGAGACTACTGAAGTCCTCATGACAAGGACTCACCAGATATTTATTAAGTGACTGACTGACTGACTGAATGAATGAATGAATGATTGAGATTTAGTCTCAAGAAAAGTGGATGCCACAGTATTGAGATCAACTAGAAGCTTGAGCAGTTGTCAAAACACTTCATCAAACCAATGCCGAGAACATTTGGAACTCAACCACACCCTTTGTTCCATTCCGTCTTCCTCCTTGCTCCTACTTTCACTACTTTAATAAAGACATTTAATTTGAACTCTTTTATAAGTGAAATTTTTGGCAGAGGCAATGAATGCCCTTTCATCCCATACTGATAGTAGGGCAAGGAAACTTCATATTCCTTGCAGTATCACTGTGTCTAAGCCAGATTTGTAAAATTAAAGATCAGCTTTAAACCATGCAAAAAGTCTGCTGCATGCAAAGGGGGCTGTTAAAAAAACAGCAGTAATAATAACACAAAGAACCAGAATCTGTATAGTCAGGAAATTTTATCTTTAGCATTCTGTGCCTCAATTTTTCCTTTTTATCATTCCAGGTGTTCTTTGCCCAAGGGTATATATTTATTCTACTTCATCTCATCCTCCAGCACAGTATTTCATAAAACATTCACTTTGAGTGATAAATTGCTAGCTGGGGTGAAAAGAAATCAACTCCCAATTGGGTAGGAATATTTTGGGGGGAAAAAGCTGACCTAGAACCCCCAAAATGATACCCATTCCATATATTAAAAAAATATTAGTTAGCAACAAATTACATAGTCTATTAGTAGGAGCAAATGGGTAAAATTAACTCTAAATCTCTGTAATTAGTGCTAATAATGTAGGTATGTGAAATGTGACAGTTTAAAAGAAGGGATGGTCACTCTGCCTGACCATTTGGGAAAACAACAACAACAACAACATTACTTCATGAACAGCTTTTTGTGTTATTGTGTAACTTTGGTAATTGTAGTAATTCAAATGTATCCTGTTGTCAATCTGAGTAAAACGTTTGTATTCTTTACATATTAGTCAAGTGTTTCCTCTGAAATGGAAAGAAATCCCACAATTCTCATAATTCAATCTCTTTTCCCCTCTTCTCTCTCTCTTTCCTGCAGTACCAACTGGGTATTGAATCCAAGGCCTTTGCCCTTGGCTACATCCTTATCCTCCCTTTATTTATCTTTTTATTTTGAGGGTCTCTCACTAAATCGTTAAGTTGACCAAATTGAGTTTGAATTTGCGATTGTTGCCTCAGCCTCCCAGGATGCCAGGATTAACAACCAGCTCTTTTTTCTTCTTTAAGGATTATTTTACTTTTCAAAATTTAAAGATACCATTTCCTTGCATATGTTAGCCACTGTCTCCTCCCATTGGAAATTATAGGCCTTCTGGGATCTGTTCTGGCTTTTTTTACACATGAGATGGAATATCAGATGGGGGGCTGAAAGTGTATAATTTTAAATACAGAGCTTCTTTCAAGATAAAGGCTCAGGACATTGTCAGTGGTGACTGACTCCCTGCAGCCCATAACAATCTGTCTCTAAAGATGGATCCGAATATCCATAGAGAAAAGCAAAACAGCAAGCAGGCTACTAAATTGTTTCAGTCCTTAGAATTCTAGCAGATAGGTCTCTGCAAATACCAAACATAACAAGCCTATGCTGGCCCTGAAATTTCCCTGAGAAACCTAAATAAGAAATAAATGAATGGAGGTTTAAAACCATGATAATACAGAAGGTTAGTGAGGAATGAATATTTATGTGGTCCTGGTGGGTACAGGCTTCTGGAAGGTGATTTGGCAACGTATTCAAAAATCTGAAAATGTGTGCGTACTTTGACCTAGTAATATCTGGATTAATACTGGAGATATACAAGAAACTTTTCCTTACATGTATGTTGACAGCATGATAAGTTATAATAGCAAAATATTAGCAAATATTTGACCATACAAAATTGTTTAAATCACTTATCCATATGAAGAATTACCACAGTCATTGAAAGTCATATTGTAAAATACGTAATGATATAAGAAAATACTTACTAAATATTTCAAGAGCCAGTTAAAAGAATTTTGTGCTGTGACATGATTTAAATCACATGAATATATATCAACAAAATTCCAATGTGTTAATGTATAGAGATAAATTTTAAAACATTAGATGTAGGCCTAAAAGAATAATTTTTACTGTATTTCCCTTTCCTTTCTTGATATTTCATATTTTCTATTACAATAAACCATAAGACATTACCTTTAACTGGATTTGGACTCTAAATGAATGTTTAATATGGTTCAAACTTACTTATTAGCTATAAATTGCTTCATACTGAAAATATAATTTTAGTTTGTTGAAGAGATTATCAGGGCAGGGGATTTAGCTCAGTGACATAAGTACCTGCCTAGCAAGGGCGAAGTCATGAGTTTGATCCCCACTGCTGGAACAAAAAAGAAAAGAAAAGAAATTATCTATGACATGAATTGAGATATTCATTGGTCAGCCAGTACTTGTGGTGTTTGTTGTGGTCAAGATAATGGACACCTGCCTTGTCCCGTTTCCTAGTTTACTTCACTGTACATGCACAAAAATGATCATTTTCGAGATGTACTATGAACTTAAAAAGATTGGTAAACTTGAATTGATTAAGGAGACATTTTCATGCCAGTTTTTAGGGGTGATGGGGGATAAAATAAGAGAGTTCATTATTGACTCTGGAAAGTGGCCCAGATTTAAGAATTCCCATCAGCAAGGAATCTGTGATGCCAAAACAAGTTTGGTTTACTCTCTCCCCAACAGAAATTTCCAGCTTCTATTATTGAAAGGGAGAACTGGACTGTTAAAATTAGATTGAAATCTAAAACTGTCTCTCCACACATCCACCCACCCATCTAACCTCACTCACTCGTATTTGCAGTCTCCTACTTTGCCAGCAATCATTGCCATCCTAACTACAGAGTATCTGAGCCAAGCTGTGGGATCATGGCCTTGAGATTTACAAGGCACTACAATTGGTGTCATAAGGTAATCATAACATTGCCAACACACTGAACTGGATTATATGACTCCTTAGGAATTTAAGAAGGGAACACGCCACCTATCAGATGGCATGGCTGAAAAGGAACATAGCTTACGAGGCTCATTTGCTTTTTTTTCTTTAATGGGATGACTAGCACAGCTGGTATGTTTTGAGCAATCAGCTAAACTTAGAATTGTGGTCAATAGACAGACTTTGCTTAAAGTCTTGGCTGTGTCTAGATTCACAGTGGAATAAATTGTCTAACCTTTAGAATTGAGCAAGTATCCACAGATATTTAGAACAGAGTTGAAAGGATTCTTGAGGTTTCCTACTTCAACTGCCCATCCAATGAAGAAATCTCCACTAAAACATACTCGATGAATACTGTCAGCCAGTCTCTGCCTAAATGGACAAAAAACTCACCCTTTGAGTCAGTATCTTCCATAGCTGGAATAGAAAAAGTTTGTTATATTGTGCAGCTGACACCTACTTTGTTG
>RJWT010019131.1:0-18237 GCA_004365215.1 Cuniculus paca
AACTTTGTATTTACTTCCATGCTCAGCTCTGATACACTTAGTGCTGTTAAAGTCTCAGCCTACTGATGATGACTAAACCTTTGAGAGGTTCATAAATATGTGCCTTTGATGTATTTACATTTTCCTGAAATCTCTCTTTTGCTAGATTATTTTGTAATAACCAAAATAATCAAAAAATTTGATTTTGGCCAAAATCAATTTGCAACTTTTGGACTACTGAACTGATAGTAAATAATATAAATTAACACAGGCCAACTAATTAAACTAATTTTGCAGCAGCAGTGATCAATACTGATAGCACCTCAGATTATTTTATCTCCTTTAAACATTTGACAATAACATTTGAAGTGAAGAAAAATTGACATAAATCTGTAAATATATACAATTTTAGTAGTATTTTTATTATAATGAGCACTTTTTTCCAGAAGAATATTCTAGAAATGGTTAAATAAGACCATGTCAAATACAAAGAAACTTCATATTTTATAGTTATTACCTCAGGCTCCATTTAAATGAAATAATGACCTAGATATAAAAGAAATTGAAAGGTATTAATTCTATATTTTGAATTACTATAAATTTTTAAAAAGTAATAACATAATTACATATAAAATAATTGCAAGCTCATTATATACAATATACATATATTCTTAAAGATACACATTTTGAGCAAAATAATGTTTGCTCAATATTTTCTTCATGGTTATTGCAGATGAAATGAGAAGATGACAGAAATTGGCATCTTTTTCTCCTTTCCTGTAACTTTCTTCCTAGATTTCTTATTCAAAATAATGAAATGCACCTGCTGGCCACTGCTCAAATGACTAGGATATGGGGCCAAATCTCACGGGAAATAAATGAAAGAAGAGTAAGTAAGGCAATTTGGTGGACTGATCTGAAAAGTGTGCATGGCATCTGAGGCTGTTTTCACCTTCTTTGAAGAACTGGAGGGAAATAAATCCTTCTGCGAAACAACTAAAATGTTTGCTCCCCATATTCCACTCCACATCAAACCTTGATTTCATTCATCATTCTCTTTGTCCACTGTTCCTAGTCAGCTGCTGTTTTCACTCAGAAGCTCAATTCTAGGTCTGTAACTTTCAGATATCCAGCCAGCTCTATAATGTAATATTTTCAGCAGTACTTGGATGTCAACTCTTCACTTTGTTTGTTCTTTCCCTTTTATCATCACTGCAGCTCAGATGCTGACTTTACCAGCAGAAATGTGCATTCCATGTGTTTAATACTGATAATGACGATCAATGTTTAATTGTATTTCAAATTCATAATGCAAAGAATTTACTAATGAATTAAGATAAACAACCTATGTGAAATCTGTAATGCCTTGGTACTGACAATATTGTTGAATTATGTGACAAAGTCACCAGGTTGAAAATCAGTCATGCATGAACCGGGAAATTTACACAGCTCTTTTCTTGACACAAAAGAATTTAGTCATTTTTTCACATTTGCATACAGTTCCTTGCTCTGTTTGGATTAGTTTCTTGACCTGGGTTAAGTCCCTTATCTGTGTTAGTACCACAATTTTTGCTGTTATATGATTAATATGAAATTAAATTATGTGATTTTTAAAGCGTCTTCTTTATTATTCTGTGTCTGTATTTCTATAAACAAAGGCATTTTTCAAAAGGGTGCACTAAACAGACACATTACACACATGTTAATATGTGAAAATGATATCTTTGCTTTATAATTGGTGCTATTTAGAAACCTAATCATAAAAATCTTCTTTTAGAAATTATAGGTAACAGTTATATAGGAGAAAAGACGCAATGTTTGATAAAACATTCCCTCTTATTATAAAAAAAATCCACTTTCAATAAAGAACAATGAGGAAATTATCTTACACTGATTAAATATTAAGATCTGATTTACCTCTGATATTAAAACGAGAAATTTATTATTTGAGAAACTGTAACTTAATTTTTCATGGCTATGGCACAACTACTAATTGCATACTCCCTTACCATTTGCCCATGTAGTTTGTTTTTTTCTGTAATTTCACACAGCTGTTTGGCCTGAGTCACTGTCTTGTGGCTGACACAATTCCCCACATCCAAATCTTAAAAGAAGAAACATATACTTTGGCTCCCAGGCTTTAACAGTTTCAGCCCATAACTGACTGGCTCTGGGTCATAATGACGTGGTGGAGGGCGTGGTCTGAGGAAAAGCTGCTCACCTCAATGGCATACAGGAAATACCAGAAAGTGAAGAGCTGGGAAGGGTGAGAGATGATTCTAGGTCATACCTCTAGTGACCAGAGTCTTCAGAATAAACCCTGTCACCTACAGCAAGTCAGCGATCTATACCATCCTTATAATCCAATCACTTTTTAAAGTCCCACATGAGGCTTCAGTAAAACATACTGTCCCTGGCCCCCAAAAGAATCATGCACATATCCTTATGGAAAATGCATTTATTTTATCTCTAAGAGTTGCCAGAGCACTAACTGTTTCAAGATTGCTGAAAAACCTATGTTCAAAGTCTTCTCTGAAACTTAAGATAAAATCTTAGTTATGTGACTTTGTAAATATCAAAAAATTAAGCAATGCTGATATACAATGCCATACAGTGAATGTGGAGAAAAGGAGTAGTAAACATGGAAAAAGGGCAAACTGGGAGGATAGAAAGAAATGGGACCAAACCAAGGTGAAAACCCAGCAGGGACAAATTGAATGTTGATTTTTTAAAAATTTATTACAGAAAAAGACATCGCTATTAATTGTCCTCAAATGCCCCCACCACCTGCATTGAACACACTTATCCTATCATTTTTTTCCACTTTCAGAAGTAGTGATGGAGTTCCTCTCTTGACAGGTCTTCGATTGGTCTGTTGTGGCTGCCTAGTTGTGTTTAATTAAAAAAGTTTACCTGTCATGGTCATTTTCACTTTGTAATATTGTTCTGTATAATAAGAAATATACATAAAGTTTTCATTTCCCTCTCTTGGGTCATGGCTTCTGTGTTCCATGACATTTCTGGGATGATAGGAACATCTCTTTTAATGATGGTACTTGTGGTAAATGTCTGAATAGCCTCAGAATTGTGGCTGGTTGCCAGGAGAGCTAATGATATCATTAAGAGTTTAGAGCTTTCAGCTTTACCTCCTGACCTCCAGGAAAGGAAGAGCATCTGATAATGCATTGGGCACCAATTGCTAATGTGTAATCAGTCATATACATCTAAATAGTATGGCTTCCATAAAAATCTAAAAGGATTAGCTTTGGAGAATTGCAAACACCTGAGGTTCCTGCAGAGTGTCAGAGAAGCTCTGTGACCCTTCTCCCATACCTTGTCCTCTGAGTCTCTTCCACTTGGTTCTCGATCTGTAATCTTTGTAATACATTTTGTAATAAAAGATTAAATATAATTAAGAAGTTCTGTGAGCCACTCTACCAAATAAGTTATAGCCAATATCAGGGTCAAAGGGATACCTAGTTGTCTGAATCTAGGATTTACAACCGGCATTTCATATGGGGGAAATTTTGTGAGTCTTTGTCCTTAACCTATGAGATCTTACGCTAACACCAGGAAAATAAGTGTCAGAAGTGATTTCAGGCCATCCAGCTATTTTCTATTGGAAAATTAAACTTTATTAATGTATAGGAAAAAAATGAAAACTAGTTTCAGAAGAGAAGTATTTTCTTGAATGGTAAGTTCAGTATGTAAGCATAAGAAAAATACTGGTTTTTCCTCTATCTCAAACACTTTTGAATATCACCAGATAGCAGCTGCTGAAAAGATGATTATGTAGCTCTGTATTAGGCATCCCAATGCTAATCAGTGCTAGTCTAGGTAACTAGGTATGATGAGAAGCAGATGACTGCCACTTACCCAGTACATTAGAGATTGCTTTGTTCTGACTGTGGGAAACGTAAATATGGTTGTAATGACTAAGATAGTCTCATGAAAAATAAGTAGACTCAGTTTGATTGAACAGGATGGTAGTAAAAGGTCACATATCTTTTGAAGTTTGAAGGGGCACCTTCTTTGAAGTCTCATAATTGTCAACCACTGAGCTATATTTGTACAGTATATCAGATGACAATTTCACAGACCAAACAATATATGAGGAAACATGTAATACACCAAAAATGTACCCAAATCATGATGGAAAGTGTTGTGCAGTAATATCTGTGTTGATCAAATCAGGAGTGACCCCACCAGTCTATATGTAATTTGAATACATTGTTAAATTTATCAAATTGAATGATTAATTATAAATTTTGCTAAGTCACATTTAGGTGTTTAAATTATGTAAATGAAAGCACTGATGGATGACTTTTATTGACGGATGTGGTTTCCTTCCACAGCAGGATAATTTTGTTTACATTTTCCACACTGGCCTTTACGTGAATAGACATTTTAATATCATTATTTTATTTTAAAAATATTTTTTCTTAAAACAAATCTTCACGTAAATCAATAAAATACAATAAAGAAAAATCAAGTCCTTCAGGAAATACATTAGGTTCAATCCTAAAACACTTGGTACTTAACAATAAGAAAAATGTTTGATTTATAGGAAAGTAGCCACGAGAAACAGATTACATCCTCATTCTTGTCCCCAAATTCTAGGTTAAAGTGCAAAATAAGACTATTAGATTGTGAAGATTATCTTCAAACAGAGAAATAACTAGAAAGAGTAAAATTTTGTTTCATGAGCTGTAAGCTTCATTCTCTTAGTGGACTGGGAAAGTGCCACAATCAGTTCAGAACACTGAAGTTTAAGTTAACAGGTGAATTCACAAGACTGAATTGGAAAAGGCTGCCACAGGCTAACTATCACGTGCTATGTTAAAACTAATAGAGATTTACACTAAGTGTCTGATGACACTTGCTTAAATAATTAAGTGTTCTTTAGGTGAAGTGAAATCTTGACAGACTTTTACCGAACAAGAGGAAAGGGTAAGGAAGGATTAGGGAGAGAGAAAGTTGTTATAAAATTCATGAGAGAGAAGAGGTAAAATCTAAGACAAGTGGAAGCAGATTTGAATGTTCCTTTGGATTTAGGTCAAAAAATAACAGAGTGGGTTTCTCTATCTTGTAAAATATATAAAATATCTAGTTTATATGTATGTATTTTTATTTAATTAGATACAAAGTGACACCATTTCATAATATAATGATTCTCTTGAAAACATTTTTCATTTTATAAAGTCAACTAATAGTTTTCATCAAAAACATTAATTTTTCCTGATTCATTTAAGGTACTTCTTTTACTCTGTACAACCAATCATTTAGCAATCATATTAGATACATTTCTGTAATAAATGAGTTTTTCAAAGATAATTACGCATGATAAAATAATTTAGTACATGTAATTTTAAGTGTGTCAGTTTAGATCTAAGGTGTTTTCTTCAATATATCTAACATTTTGAACTATGTTCTCATTCATTGGAGAATAGATAACCTGGAAAAACAATGGTAGAAAGCATGTGATATACATATTCAGTAAATGATTCATAACCCAAATACAGTGGTTCCCTTATTTATGAACTTGATTGATTCCCCAATTCTGTGGAAGATGGTTGTATTCCTGTTTATTTGGGGAAGGTGGCCACATTTGTTTGTCACTCAAAGCAGAATTCATGCAAAATCTTGCCCAAAGCTTCTGAGTCTTTTTGTTTGTTAAGTTTCTGTTTTTGAACCAAATTGTTCACAAACTGAAATGTTCACAAACCAATGTACCACTGCATATTTGAATACCTACAAGTCCAAAGAAGAAATAACCAAGAACCATAGAAGAGAAAAGACAAAATACATCAAGAACCTTCTAAATCTAGAATGTCAGAATGGCCAGTGGAATATGAAAGTGTATCCAACATAATGATTAGAAAATAGAATTGAAATAGTTCACTACCATTACACATTAGACTGTTTTCCTGGTGACCTTGGACTGATAATGTTCTCTGACTTTTCCCACATAGAGTTCTGCAGAGCAACTGTAGAAAGTTACCTAACCATAACCCTAACCTGAACCCTAACCCTAACTCTAACCATAACCATAACCATAAATTACAATTACAGTATCTTGAAATAAGGGGGAGCTGGACAGAACATCAAGGTTCTAATGCAAACACTTCATGAAAACAGGGCGTTCCATATGGTTTTAATCTAAAATGTCTCCCAAAGTCTTATGTTTAGACGAGGGCCCCAGTCAGAGCAGGTGTCACTGAGGAAATGACTCGGAAGAGTACATTCTAATCCCTAGCTCCTCTCCTCACTCTCTCTGCTTTCTGGCCACCATTCAATGAACATCCTTTCTCTACTTCACCCTTCTACCACGTTGCTTGTGCATTAGAGTGATCATGCATAGACTAGATCCCTGAGACTGTTAGCTAAATTAATTCTTTCTCCTTTAGGTCATGGGTGTCAAGGATTGTGTTCCAGCAATGGGAAAGGATCTGATATAGCACTTTTCAATGTTTTAGCTCAGAACTTTGTGTGATCTCAGGTATAAAATCCATGGAGGGCTACTTTCCATGGTCCTCAGCTGCAGCGCCTATGTAACACATCCACAGGAAATTTGAGTATAGGTTTCCCAAGCCTTGGAGGATGCACTTGCGATGAATCCTAGGCTTCTGTTTTCTTGCTGCCTATCTGCGATAAGTTCACTACATATGACATGTGTACACTTGTGTCTGTCTCATTAGACTCAGACAAATTTGGAAACAGTATACATTGAACTTAGTTCACAACATATTCATAAAAGAGTAAAATAAGAAGACTTATATTTCTAAATTTTGCAATAAATGAAAAATTTGGACTCAGATTAGTGGTGAGAATGTGAATTTATACAATTATCTGGCAATATCCATTAAAGCTGTGTATATGCATACTATATGAACTAACATTGTATTTCCTGGTGTTAATTTTACAAAACACATACAAGTGTTCACTTAAAAATGTTAAAAGACTCACTACTCAAAATAGAGCCAAACAAATGTTTATGTTAACATCCATAAATTATAGATATCATAAATATTCTGATGTATCTATACAAATCTATACAGCAATGAGAAAAACTGTCTACAACTTCAGGCAAAATCTAGCAAACATAATATTGAATAAAAAAACCCTAGATATAAAACTGTTTAGACTATGATTTCATTTACATTATGCTCAAAACATGTTATATTAATTTGTGGCAATAGAAATCTGGTTAGTGATTACTTTGCTTTTCTTGAGTTTACTGGTGAAGTTTTATTTTTATTTTGAAAAGAAAAAAACAGAAAAATCAAGTAGCAAACAAAAAATTGAAAAATAATAACAAAAGCAAAATGCTGATGACAACAACAACAACAAAAAACAACAGTGATAAAGGATTTCACAATAAGATGACAGGAATTCAGTAATGGTTGTTATGTTGCATATTGCTGTCCTCAAAGTAATTGCTCAGGCTACCAGATACAGGCATGCAAGATTGATCAAACAATATAATTTCCCTTTGAGCAGTTTCTTTCCCTTTTCCTATATCTATTGTAACTTTTGAATCTTATTTACTTTTTCAGTTTCTTACACTAGCAAGACAATATGGTGTTTAAAATGCAAGTCTGATTTATTTTACTTATGAATATGGTTTCTAGTTGCATCCATTTACCCATAAAAGACCCGAATTTATCATTCTTTATGACTGAGTAGAATTCCATTACATAAAAATACCACATCTTTTTTATCCATTCCTCAGTTGATGGGCATTTGGGTTGTTTTCAAGATTTAGCTATTACAAATTGTGCAGCTATAAACATGGGTGCACATACATCGCTGTGGTATGATGTTTAAAATTCTTCTGGGAAAATATCCAGAAGGGGAATAGCTGAGTCTAATGGAACCTTGAATTCTCGTTTGTGGAGGAATCTCCATACTGATTTCCACAGAGGTTGTACCAGTCTATACTCCCACCAACAATTGAGAAGGGTTCCTTTTCTCCACAGCCCCACTAGCATTTTTTGTTGGTTGATTTCTTGATTACAGTCATTCTTTCTGGAGTGAGATGGAATCTCAGTGTCATTTTAACTTGCATTTCTCAAATGACCAATGATGTTGGACATTTTTTCATATATTTATTTGCCATTTGTATTTCTTCATCTGAGAAGTGTGTATGCATCTCTGCTGCCCATTTTTGGATCATATCTTTGAATTTGGGGGGTTTAAGTTTTTTCAGTGTTCTAGATAGACGTCCTTTGCCTCAGGTACAGTTGGCTAAAATTTTCCCACTCTGTGGGTTGTCTTTTCACTCTGTTGGTGATTTCTTTGAGTTGCAAAATATTTTTAATATGATGAGATCCCATTTGTTGATTCTGTACTTTCTGTGCAGTTTTGTTTTTGTTGATGAACTCTCTGCCTACCCCTATGTCTTCAAAATCTCTACCCATGTCTTCGAAATTTCTCTTCCAGTAGATTTACTGTTTCTGTTTTAATATTTAGATCTTTGATCCATTTAAACTTTAGTTTAGTGCATGGTGATGAACGTGGGTCTAACTTTAGGACTCTCATAGCCCCTCCACCATCATGAGAACACAGGTGAACAGCCCTGAAGAGCGTGGCTCCTCCCGTGCCACTGCCAGGAATGAGGTGAACTGCTTGAAAAGTCTCAGAGATCAGAAGGAACACCGGAGACACAGTAGTTGACATAATCCCAGCTAAGATGCACTGGATGGACAAGGGAGACTAGTGATGTGAAAATGCTGAAGTAACAGTCACAGTATGAGCCAACAGATGACTGAGGCCTTTGCAGGACTGGCAACCAGCTCAGGAAGAATCTAGAACTCATCAGAACACATCCCTGAAGAACAGACATTTCCTAGAGAGCCCTTGATACTAATGATATAGCTACCTACTACAAAAACTCATAGGGATCATCACAGAAAGCAAAACAAAAAAAATAATTTTTTGAAATAGGAAATGACAAGACGAAGAAGCAAAATATGTTTCTTTTCTGAAGAAAAAGCTATAAAAGAGAAATGGCTAAAAAAATTTCCTACACACTTCCAAGTGGTGTTTCCTTCCAGGCCTGCAGCCTTGGAGTTGACCAAGTCACAGTCTTCTCCTCTTTACAGTCTGTGAGTTTCTAAGGTGACCTCCTTGCTCAAGAGGTCCCTCTGTCTCAATCTCAGACAGTAGCAACTGTGCAAGTGAAGTTACAGTTTGACTCAGGTTGGCACATGGAAAGGCTAACAGACCACTGTTTTCTGCAGGATCTAGGCAGTAGAGTAGAAGTTCAAATATACTGTTGAATTCAGTGCCATCACCTTCAGATCCAGCTACCTGTAAAGCCACACCCACCAATTCAGGCCTACCACCATGGACTTCAGGCCTTGTGTCTTTTCTGCATGAGACTGCACTTCTTGGGGAATCTCAGAGGTTCTATGTCTACCCCTTATCCTCTGGACATCTGTCCTTGTTGCTTTCTCACACTAAGTCCCTTTGGTAGGTTAATACCTACACTGAGGAGAACCATGGTATAGAGCCACATAGGCATTGACTCTGTGACACATGGGTAGCTCATCCTTCTGGCACAGCAACCAGTTTGATAGTTCCAACAGAAGCAGTGCTGACTTTCCCTGCAATACTGCATAGCATGGAGTTGGAGGGAATAAAAATTAACAAAGATCCTGTGCATTTTTGTAATATCTATTTCGTATTTGTGGAATTCAACGTGCTGTAGCAGTTACTTATTTCAGAGGGACTTTCCTTTCTGGACTTCTTGTCCTGTAGACTTTCTGCTACCACATTAGACACAAAAACAAAAGATTTCCAGAGACTAATTAACCAACTTCCATTATTGTGAAAGGTTAAATCTCCATGCTACATATCTTTGACGCACTGTCAGATGCACGGATTGAGTGTGCTTCTTGATGAGTACATTTTATGCAGGTATGCACGGTTTTTAAAAATTCATCTACTTGCATATTTATGATTATATGCTTTTCTCTATATAAGTTATAATTTAATAATAAATTATTTAAACTTTATGAACGATTTCTCAGGACAATATCAGGTTTCATCATTATTAACTTGTATGAGACTAAGGAAAATAAAAACTTTCATCTGAAAAACTGTCTTCAAATTTGCTTTAGTTAAGCATAAGAGATATATAACTATTTTTAGCAGGTGAGCTTTTTTTGTTTATTTCTATAAAGTGTATATTATGTGTTCTTTATAATTATATGCGTATTGACTGTGTTGCATCACTAAAATTATTATGTACTAAATATATTTGTAATAATTTAGTATTTAATGAAAGAATCACATTTACAATATGTTAACTAGATTTGGCTTGCAATTTTTAAACACAGAATTAAAACAATTTCTTAGGTTACAGTGATTCCAGATAGCCTTTATTTTGACCATAAAGGATATAAACAACTTGAGGTCAGTGTTATTC
The DNA here is from genome assembly GCA_004365215.1 of Cuniculus paca. Taxonomy (NCBI): domain Eukaryota; kingdom Metazoa; phylum Chordata; class Mammalia; order Rodentia; family Cuniculidae; genus Cuniculus; species Cuniculus paca. The sequence goes on from RJWT010019131.1 coordinate 10,412, forward strand.
CAGGAGCCAGGGAACCAAGAGGATGCACAAGTGGGAATGAATAGAAAGCAGAAGTCAAGGAAAAGGAGGGACAAAGCTGGAGAAGAAACTAAGCACGTTGACCACCTCACCTATAGTTAGAGCAATAATGTACCAAAAGCTCCTGTCAGTTTTGAAGGTTTCCTTCAGGAAATAATAATCATGAAGATCTTATCTGTGTGCTTATTTTTCTAGAATTTTTCAAGAGTAATAAATGCTTAAAATGAAAAATTAAAAGGAGAGCAAAGTAAAAACAAAGACTAGGAGAGAAGGAAAGATGCTGAGGAGAAAAGTACAGTGTTTTCATTTCAAAGAAAGATAAACCAGTAGATTAGCTATTAGTTTTGGAAATATTTTCTTTATCTACTAGGAAAATTTCCATTAGGAAGGTAAAATTCTATGAATTCCTAATACTTAGAAAACAATTTGTCTAGGTTAATATTTAATACTTGCAGCTATTTTATAAATGATTTTCTGTTTCCACTCCTTCTAATAGACACACACTGACTTTACAGCTGCAGAAACAGAAGTTCAGATGGACTGCACAACTAGTCAAAACTACACTGGGTAGAGATGTAGAAAGTCTTGCCTCAGATTCGGTGCAGTGTGACTTCAATTACATTGCTTTCTTGACTCCAGGTAAGTTTTAAAGAAAGTCCCCAAGGAGAATATTAAAACAAACGAACAATGACAAAATCTAGGCAAAGTCAATTCATATGTCCTGAAACAGTTTCTTCATTGTTAGGGAAAAATGCATGTTTTGGTTCAAAGGCAGAAAATCTCAGCACTTGAGGCTTCTGCCATACTTCCTGGCTGTGTCACCATAATGTTGCAAAGAATATGCTGTACTGTAAGGGAGCTGGACAGAATCTCACAGATTACTAGCCAGTGGCAGTAATTTTTTTCCCTATAACTTTGAAATCTCTATATTTCTCATTGGAGCGTACAATAGAAAACATTGTAGTAAAATTCTTTTCAGTATTATATCGTGTTTCATATTTTAAAAACTGATATCGTATCTAAGTTAGGGCATAGGAATAATTATTTACTTTATTTTGCTTCATTTTATCTTTCCTGAACTGCCTTTATCATTCCTGCTTTACATCGCTTCTAAGTTATATTCTGAGCACAAAACACTAAAGACCTTTTTGTTTGTCTTTCTTTCTTTTTTCCTTTTGCTTTCTTTTCTTTCTTTCTTTCTTTCTTTCTTTCTTTCTTTCTTTCTTTCTTTCTTTCTCTCTTTTTTTTTTGATAAACTACCCTCTAGATATTTTCCTTCTGTGCTTAACCATGTTTCCACAGTTACTTAGAGTGCTTGAACTCATGTTGTACTGTTGGAAAATAATGAATGAAATCCTGATGAAGAACTTGAACTCAGGAGTCAATTTGAATTGAGACCCTGGCTCCTCCAATCACTAGATTTGTGACTTTGAACATGTTAACTTACAAAAGTGAAACAGATAACAAAGAAGTTTGTTTCATAGCTCATGTTGGAATGAACATATATGCATGATTAGAACATGCATTTGATATATTTTAGTTATTAGCAACAGTTTCGTTTGGAGATATTTGGTCACTTTCCTAGTAGTCTTAGCCAGTTTTCTTTTTTCATGGATCTGAGTTTTGTTAACTCAGCCATATGGAGAACCCCTGGGCATGTATCATGATTAATTTAATTCCCTTATATTCAGTTCATTCTATTTTATTACTCTAAACACTGATGTGTGATCCAATACTGCCAGTGGGGTAAAATACAATAGATAATAAGAGAAATATGGAAAGCATTATTCTTCCTGTAAAAGAGAGTCTTAAAGGGAGTGAACAAGGTGCACTCTCCCACCTTTCCCTTTGTCTCTTGTTTTGTCCACTGTTCAGTAAGGATTTAAGGCTTAGAAATGCAGCAGTCCACATGCAATCGTGAGGAATAGATCTCCAAGGTAAAAGAGAGACAAAATGAAAGATTCCAATTTTTCTTGATACTGTTGAGTCACCAGGAATACTTACCCTTAGATATCTTTAGTGAGTTATGTGTATTCTATGATACATTCTTTATTTACTCTTCTTTGCATTTTGAGATACATCAAATGAACCTCAATGGAAAAACTACCAAATATGTGTTTATAAAATATATTTTAAAAGCTTAAATTATTTTAAAAGTCCTACTCATTTTCTCAGTTAACAGGCTGCATATACAGGAAAATTAGAAAATTAAATAATGTGCTCATTAGAAAAGATTCTGTAATGTTGTTAGTAATGTATTCTTTCCTTAATCTAAGGCATTAGCACCATGAAAACTACTCATTTTTCATGGAAAGGAATAAGTTACTAACTTGATTAGATTGTATTTTTCCAGATCCTTTAAAACTTCTTTTTCTTTCTTTTTTAGAGAGAATACCAAGCATTAAAACAAGGTGCACTCTCTCACCGAGCTATGTCTCAGCCCTGTTTTCTTTTCTTCCATTCTTTTTTTTTATTTCGAGAGAGGATCTCACTCAGTTTTTCAGGTGGTACTCAACCTTATAAGCCTCCTGCCACAACTCCCTCACTGCTGGGATTACAGATGTGCACTACTGAGAATAATTTGCCAGATTATTTCAATATGAAATTGTTCCTACTTTAGTGCAGCAATATTAGATGTTTTAAATATTAATGTAGCATTTTTAGTCTTTTTTTAAAGGAAGTATGTAACCATCAGATTGAATCTCAATTCTTTGGTAGAAATGCCCACTCTTCTAATTACAACAATTAACCTTTATTAATCATAACCAGTGTGTCATACCATGCTAATTGCACTGAGCTATGTCATTAAAACCACATGATATTACCAGTGAATATGTTTTACTGTTTCTATTTTCATAAGGGAAGAACTTACCCAAGATTACTGTGTTAATCTGCAATGAATTACTAAACACAGGCTTGTGAGAGGACACCAAAGTTTGTGCTCAGAATTAACACATTTAACTATGCTGTTTTACGACTAAAACAATACCTTCTTTTGTGCCATAAGTGATTTTAAAATCAGAAAGTAAAAGGACTGCATCAGGAACATTTTAAAGTAATGTTCACAATGAATGAGTAGGCATTTCAAAAAAGAGAAACATAACAAACAGTATGCCTAGTAAGACATATCCACTGTCATTAATAATTAAACGATGGAACTAATAAGAATTATTAGTAATACAATAGTGTGTTTTGCCACCCATACAGCTGATAATTTCAGTGTGAGGTTATAACAAAATAATCTCTAGTATTGTAGCCATAGTATTGGTAGACTGATTATAAACTGAACACATATACTAGAGGACAATGTCACAATGCCCCGAGAGTTTTTAAAATTTTCACAAGTAATAATTCTAAAAGCGCTTCTCCAAATACTAATCAGGAGATTTATGTATACTAATGTACATACTAACACAAGTACAAATAAGTATACATAGCGCATCTATATTTTAATATGTACATTCTGTCTCTAATGATATTGGTGAATGCTTAGTAAATAAAATTTTAAAGTTGACTGTCAAATGTTCATATTTTTCAATATTCTGAGTTTATCTCTTGGGGTGGAAAAGACAGAACTAAAGTTGTAAAACTATAGTTTTATTTTTTTAATTCTGAAAAATTAATTTCTGCAAACTCTATCTTTAGCAAGACATTAATCTCGACATAAATTCTTATTGTGGACTCCTATAAATTCACACACCCAGTGCACAGGTCGAGGAGGTGCACAGCAGTGTCAGAGAAGCAGGGTTGATGCATAGTTGAGACCTGACCTACCATGAAAACTCTCCAGTGTCCTAAATTGATGTGGTCTCTGTCTTCATCTTCTCCTGTGAGACCCAATTCAATGTTTAATATTATGTTCTGATTATCGATAATGTAAAGGGTCAAGAAGCAAGATTGTCTTTTATCAGTTACACTTATTGTAAGCCATGAGGTAACACTGGTTTTGTGTATTAATCAATTCTTCATTGCTATAATGAAATAATTGAAGATAGATTTTCATGAGGAAAAGATATTGATTTAACTCACAAATCTGCAGACTGAAATTCCCAGGTCAAGGGGCCCATCATTTTGGCCTCTGATAAGTGTCTCATGATACCTAGCATTGTAGCGCTCAAGCACACAAAAGAGATCACATAGTCAGAAAGCCAGAGAGCAATTTAGAGATAAGGTTTACTTTTATAGCAACTCACTCTCAAGAGAACTAACTCAGTTTCCACCTAGCTTAATCCTGTCACATTTGAGCACCTCAGTGATCTCATGACTTTTCACTAGACTAAGCCCATAAAGGTCCCACTGCCACAATGAAGACCAAACCTTCAACAAATGCACCTTTGGGGAAAAATTACATTTACACCATATAAGTTTTTATTGTTATTGTTTGCAACTTTCTTTTAGCAATTAAGAATTCAAGACATGTTCTTATATTATTACACAAGTAATTCATTTTCTAAGTATCCTAGAAAAATAAGAGTAACAAATCTTATTAAAAATTTCATGGAATGCTTTATTGCTTTTGCCGTATTTCCAGGTTGTTTCTTTTGCTTAGTTTTTAAGCTTCACTTTCACTATACTTCTTTAATACTCTTACTACTGCTCTGATATTGTTGTTCCATGGTTCCTAAGAATCTATTTTATGCTTCTATATTAATTATGAAGCAAGATTATGAGCATATATATGTTTGGACATAAATTATCCTCTTGATCATCTGTCATTGATTATTAATTTGTTTTGCAAAACTCCCAGATAAGTCCCTTTTCAGAAGTGGATAGGAAATTTAAACCTTTATAAACACAAGTGGTAATTTAACACCCAAAAGTTTATAGTGTCAGGCTAGTGAAGTATTATTAAATAATTTCTGGAATATTTTATAATTTGGAACTAAATATTTTCCTTGCTGGACCAGACCTGTTGATGGTCCAGCTTGTATCCACAGTCTTAAAGCTCAAAGGTAGTTGTTGCTTCCTCCACCCCTGGGCACATCACCCTTTTATGTTGCAGCCTCATAAAATGTATCCAACAGGCATGCTCTGTGATGGTCTATTGATCCCAGCAGCTACTTAATAAGGATAGAAAATGCAATCCTGAACTTTGAGAGATATTCTCCATACACACAATGAAACAGAAGATAAGAAAGGAGCAGCAGATTGATTGTGTAATCTTCCTTCCCTCCCTTTCACCTGTTTTAGACTGTTCTGAAGTGAGATAGCTTGAAGCTGTGTTGAAGATGTTCCCATAATAGCATCAACCAGCTGTACTTTGATGCTGACCTGTCACCAGGTTGGTAGGACATTACTTAGTATTATTTAAAAGAACAACAATTTAAAATACTCAGCACTGATTTTGCTGATTATTTTTGCTATATTATGAAGGAAAAACTTGTAGGAAATCAGTCTTAATTATGAAGTAGATTACAATGAGACAGTAGAACATAGAATTATACATAGAACAACCAAGAATAAATTAAGAGAGTTAGTGTAAAGAAAAAATGATAGTGAATAGAACGCTAAGTTTTCAATGTATATTCAATTCTAACAACTAATCTTAGATTTTGCCTATCCCCTTGTAATTGGATATATGTTGAAGTAGAGATTAAAATGCATGTCCTTTCAAAGATATTTTCTCAAGTGAGTCACTTTGATATTATCAATGCATTCAATAATTTTGAATAGATTATCTGTTTTGTTTATGTGTATGTTTGCAGAACAGGCATCTCAGTGCCTTTGAGTAACTAACATCTCATAGAGGTAGTATATTCCTATAAATTTGGGTAAAATGTGCCTAAGATAATATTTACTGGAAGAGGCTGAATTATTTTTACTGAAATGGGTTCAGAATAAGTGCCTGAATCTGAGAGAGAATGCCAGTTTTGGGTCTGATTTATGATTTCTCTAGAAAGCATATCCTGACCCTGAGTCAAAGTCATAATAACCAAACATGCTGTTTACGAACATGTTATCAGTGGGGATCAAAGACGGGAAACTATTGTGTAAGTTAGCTCAGAAGTTTAGACACAAAAGATGCCATGCAGTAGTACCAACCAGCCTTTGAATACTCCAGAACAACTGAAAGCCCCAACAGTGCAATGACCAGATTCTCCTCATTTGGGCATTGCAGAGGGACTTCATGTCTCCACCCTAAAATTTAAGGAATTAGAAATAGGCTGCAAGTGAAAATTTTTAGAGTTCTAGGAAATATTGATTGTGATAGTGACGGGCAATTTTATAGTCACTACTGAATGAGAAAAAAATAATTGAGAAGTGTTTATTTTCATGCTATGATTTAGTGAAGTAAGTCAATACAGATGTATTTACAAAGACCGAGCTCTATAAATCTCTGTGTCTTACACCAATCTTGCCTATGCAACCTCTAAAGAATGCATTTCCAAAAATAAATTTCAATTAGAAAAGAAATAGTTAATATTTAATATGAAATTTTAAAAATGTGTATGTGTTGTAAAAACAGCAGGTCATATAGAAAGGTATGTTGAGGATTAAAAAATCACCTTTTATATCATCAGAAAATGATGAATCCCTTTAATAGTTCCCATATGTCTCCTAAAATTGTTACTTCAACTCAAGAACTCCACCTAAAATAGGAGGATCAGAACCTTCTTATAATTATTTAAAACATATAATACTAATTTGTTGTTTGTGTGGAGAAAAGTCAACCACTAGCAAATAACAATTTTTGAAAAGAATTATATTATTTAGACTTACAGTTTCAGAGGGTTTAGCTCATAGTCCACCGGTTCCATTTTTCTGGGTATGTGGTGAGCCAGGACATCATGCTGTCAGGAGTCAGTGGCAAAAGCAGCAGAGAGTAAAAGGGGGCAACAAAGAAAAGGGTAGTGGCAAAATACACCCTTCAAAGCTGCATCTTCATTGGACTTGCCTAATTGCATTAGGACATGCCACCTAATAAATCCACTGAGTTCTAAACTTCTCAATTCATTGATAAATGTGGAATCTTTCTAATTCAATTTTTTCCCTAGTCTTATCTTTGAACATGACTACACTGGAGAAAAGTCCTGAATCACAAGATGCGCACAGAATCCTATAGAGCAGGGTCAGAAACAGTATAGTAAGAACACTTCAGCATTAGAACTCATACTATTGGGTCTGAGGGTGTAGTTCAAAGACAGAAAGCTTGCCTAGCATTTGTAAACTCATGGGTTTGATGCTCATCACTGAAAAAAAATCTGTTATTATTTTGTTTATTTTTCATACCTTTTCCATTAAAATTTCCACATTACTAAGTGATGATCTCAGTTTAATATATAGCTATTCATGTTCAAGAACAATGGAATCAGCAATTATATTCATCTTGTCTTGGAACCTCTGATATATTATGTGAGACTTATGGGAATTACTCAAGAAATGACCACTAATTTAATAAATTATCTTGTTTCATGTCCTTGATTGTTCAAATTTGAGATATATAAATACCCATACTGAATTAAAAGTGTTCAAAACTATGTTACTTATTATATTTGTCATTAATATGACATGAAAAAGAAAACAATTTGCCAAATCTAATAAAATCATAAATGAAGTAAAAATATTCAAACAATTTTACTGACATTCATAAAAGTATTCTTTTATGGAGAACAGAAACTTAGTGATATGAGTATTACTGTGTTTAGGACAAAAGTATCTCTCACGTGGAAGGAGAGATGCTAAAATCTTTGGGTATACCAGTTAGTCATTTTAACTGATTATCATTAGAAATGACTTAACTGGATACATAGTGATGTACTTTTTATATTTATTTACCTTTAGATACACATAATCCTAAATGGATTTCA
>RJWT010019132.1:0-18539 GCA_004365215.1 Cuniculus paca
GAAGCAAATGAGAAGACTCTGGAAGACAAGGAGAAGAAACAAGATCAGTTACAACACTCAAGACCTGGTAGGTGGCACAGTGATAAAGTCTCTGGGTTTTCTTTTAGCGTTGCTTATCTCAACTTAAAGTTAAAGAACTCAGGAGTCCACAAAAATCAGAAGATACCGGTAAAAATAGACACAAAAGGCCTAGTCTCTAGCCAAAGGCCAGAAAAGAGACAATCTCACAAGACAGTAAACTGCTCTACTCTAGTGAAACACCACAAAATTACCAACCAGAGACCCTACTCCCAACTCATGCCGGGAAAGGTAGGGAGTTTAAGTTTAAAAGGTAGGGAGTTTAAAAGTAGGGAGTTTAAACTTTCATGCTGACCAGACTGTAACAAGGCACCCCAAGTGGCAGCCTCAGAATGACGCCAGAGAGATGTAACAGGGAGGCAGGCCTTTGATGTCACTGGATGGTAACAAGAGCTCAGAACTGCATGCAGTGTTAGCAGTAACCTGATAGGAACCTGGGCTTCTACCCTCACAGAATAGAAACAGAGTTGACCCTTGCTTCTCTGCTCAGGCAATGTCAGAGGAGGCTTAGTGGGCTCAAAGCCTGACTGTAAACCAGTGGTGATGAGGTCACACTTTAAGTGAAGCCATGTAGAGAGTAATACTAAGTAATTCCTGGTAGAGAGGTAACAGGGAACCACAACTTTATGGACTTCTACTTCTACCTGACAGTAAAGAGACACCCTCCCCTGCCCCCTACCAAAGCAGGATGAGTGACAACCAGCTAAACAGAAACCTTAAATAAGTCCTAGAGGTTCACATTGCAACAGCACAAATGAAAAATTTAGGTTTCAATTGTAAATAATTTGTCATTCCAAGAGCCAGGAGGATGTCAAACTTATGATGATACCTGCTGTATTAGTCTACTAGGTCTGTCATAAGAAGTGCCAAACTCTGATGTTCTTAAGCAACACGAATTTATTGCCTTGTCGTTTTAGAGATTGTAAGTCCAAGTTCAAGGTGTCAGCAGGTCTAGCATCATTCTAAACCCTCACTCAGAGCCTGGTCGATGGCTGTCTTCATCCAGATTCTTCCCAGGATTTCTCCCTGTGTGTGTCCATAAGCTCTCTGTCTTATTAGGACAGAATCACCTTGGATTAAGGGGTACACATAGGACCTGATTATACCTTCACTGAATTGTTCTAAAGACCCTGTCTGCAAATATAGTCACATTCTGGAGCAATGGTCTTAGGACTTTGAGGTATATGTTTCAGAGTCAGTTCATCCAATTTTGGCAAGATAAAATGCTAGAATTATCTGAAGATGCTTTTTATGCAACTACCACAAAAGTGCTTCCATGAGCAATTACGTACTTAAAACACTAAAAAGAAAAGAAATCTCAGCCAAAGGAAATTATAGAATTAGAAAAGTATAATCACTGAAAAATTTTAAAAATTACTACGTTTCACAATGGAATAAAAGACATGACACAAAGAATTACCTACTTAAAAAACAACAATAGAAACTGTACATTCTTGTATCAGTTTGTGTTTTACTAGAGAAATAGGTATGACACAAGATATGTAAATGTATAAGAAATTAAAGATTGACTTACAATGGTTACCCACAGAGTCAGATGAGGAAGAGTGTAGAGGGTGTCTGGTGACTGAAGATTTCCATCCAAGGTCTGGCGCTTACTTCAGCATCCATGCAAGTCTGTATCAAGAGGCCAATGGGTCTGCAGTGGAAGGCTGAAGAGTTAGTTCATAACAGAAGACTGAAAGATACAATGTGGAAAGCAAAGAGATTGTGCTAGAAAGCTGAAGAGTCTGCAAGAGTAGCAGAACAGTCTGTGCTGGAAGATCTATGGAGATCAATGTCCAAGCTGAAGTGGAAGACTGGAGCTCCACGGAAGAACAGAAGCAGAACCATCCTTCCTCATTTTCCCTTTATACCATCTGGACGAGGAGCAGCCTTCATGTGGGTCCTCTACACTGTGGGGTGTAGGATTGCTGAGCCATTTAATTAAGCTTCTTAAGTTCTCAAGTTGACGCCATTAATCAACCATTATAAATCTAAAACCAAGAGGGTGGGGGAAATATTGCTACACGACAAAACAAAAGCAACCTGGCCTCAGGGACGTCTCAGACTATAACGAAAGACTTATTCATATCACCGGGGCCCAGAAATGGAAGGAAAATAGTATCTGCTTTGAAAAGGTTTAGATGAAACATATTCCAAATATGGCAAAATTGTAAACCATCAGATTCAATTCTTTAAGCAAACCCTAAGCATTACAAATGTGAAGAACATATTGTAGTTAAATCTGTAAGCACTGAAATCAAATTTAAAATTTAAGAAGCAATGTAGTGGAAAAACAATACCAATCACAGTGAATTTCTTATGATAAATGATGGAATGGAGAAGGAAAAGGCATGGTACTTTTTAAGACCTATTATTCCAGAATTTTATATCCTGTGACCATACATTTTAGAAATGAAAAGAAAATCAAGATATTTTTGGGTTCACATAGAAAAATAAGAGATTTTTTCATCAGTATACCTGCTGGAAATATTTAAATGAATATTAAGTGAAATAAAATAATGAAATAAGGAAATTTAGAACATCAGGAAAGTAGATAAAAGCATGTTGAGCAAAAATATTATTTAATGCAATAGACATTTTTCCTCTGAGTTTTCTAAATTATATTTGGCACTAAGGCAAAAATTGTAGAAATGTTTTCTTTGGTTCTAAATGTACAACAGAGGAAATACTTAAGATAATTGTATTATACATGAGGAAGGTTAGTGTTTTCTACACTGCATTAAACTGAAAAAATGGTGACACCAATAAACTGATGTTGTGTGTATAAAATACAGCAAGCACACACTTAAGAAGCTATATAAAGAAAAGCACTAAAGTTTCCATAGATAAATTAAAAGTGTCATTCTAAAACATGTTAAAGTAGCTCACAGGAAGTCAAGATAAAGAAAAGAAAACATAAAAGCTAAAGGCAGAAAAAAAAAACAAAAAGAAAAAGAAAATGACAGCTGAACATTGATATATGGCATCAATAATTACATTAAATGTAAATGATCTAAAGTTGAAATTGGTGAAATAAGGACCTTCAAAAAAATCTCTTCCTCATGTAGACAATAAAAACACTGGTTAAACATTATCAGGACCAACCTTTTAGAACTCTGGAAATGAACTAAAGGCTTTCAGCAATGATAAGAGAGTATGTATTCAAGGTAAGTAGAACTATATGTCAGTGAGAAGTTGTATCACACTTTAACAACCCCCTACATCAACCCCCTCTCCTCAGCTCTTTATCTCTCAAAATCAACATCATACAATCACATGAAAACTGAAACCTTGCCGGTCATAAGAGTAGGGAGATTGAGATTGGAGTCTCCTCAATACCACATTCGTAGCATTCTAATGGTTCCCTTGAAGACTTCACTCACAAAACATTCTCTATTTGATCAAAATTATTGCTCACCAGTGCAAAGCCATTTTCCTTTGTGTGTTTGTCAAAAATAATTGGAAGAAATCATTTAACATTGCAGTTACCTGAAGCAGCAAGTAACAGTGGACAAATAGTAGGTTTCCCAGAGAGTTTAAAAAGTAAAAACTGAAGAACATATGTCTGTGGAAGGCTTGGGGAAATAATGGCATATTCCTGGGAATTTAGAAAGCCACCTGCAAGTTCTGATGTGGGCACAATCGGGAAAGGCCAAAGAAGACCTAAGATTTCACATGGAGTTAAACTGAGACTGTGCAAGCAGGAAATAAAGGTTAATCCAGACTTGTGTACTGTACACCTGAGTGTGGAAGATGTAAGACAGTACACATTTCCTAAAAGAAAAACAGACTAATTAGTTCCAGGCACTGGAGGACTCCTTGTCCAATCATTAAGACTTCAATAGCCACCCATGACAAAAAACACTAGAGAAAAAGTTTAGAAAAGTTATTAAATACACACACAATGGCAACATACAACAACATCAATGTACGCTAGGAAAATGGCAGGAGGAAGAATCTAATGTTCAGAACTCTCTGTTATGTTTTTCTGAATGTTTAGTATTCAGTAATAATTTATCAAACATAAAGGAGAATCTAGATTTTTTTTGAGACAGGGTCTCACTATGTAATGCAGGCTGACCTTAAACCTGCTTATGTAGCTCAGGCTGGCCTTGAATTCATGGTGATCCTCCTGCTTCAGCCTCCAGCATTCTGGGATTACAGGTGTGTGCTACCATGTCCAGCAATGAAACATAAAGGAAAAGAAAATATAGTAAATATGCTTGATGGAAAAGCTGTCTGTTGAAACACTTTCTTAGAGAAAAATCTCTGCAGACATTAAATATATTTGAAAAAGTTTTTAAATTATTTAAAAAAATCTCAAGAACCAAAAAGCTTCCATACAGCAAAGGAAACAATCTCCAGACTGAAACAACCTGCAAAATGCGGGAAATGTTTGCTAATTATTCATCTGACAAAGGATTAATATCCAAAATATACAAGAAACTCAAAAATAAATGGGAAAGTAAACAATGAACAAATTATCTGAATACATGTACCTCAAAAGAAGACATATGCGTGACCAACAAATATCTTTAAAATGCTTAGTATCATAGCCATCAAAGAAATGCAAACCAAATGAGTTATATATCATACAACTCCAATTAAAAAATAAAACACTGGTGAAGGTGTGAAGAAAAAGAAACACATATTTTTGGTGTAAGTATAAATTATTGTGCTATGATGGATGACCCAACAGCATGGAGACATCTCAAATAACTAAAAATAGAATTACCATGTGATTCAACTATCTCACTTATGGATGTTAATGAGCATACTAAGTAGACACTTGCATGACCATGTTTATTATTCCACTATTCACAATAGGTAAGATATGGAATTAACCTAAGAGCCCATCAGTAGATGAACGAATAGAGAATACGTGATACACACACTATCATACATATACACAGTGAACTACTTTTCAGCCATAAAGAAGACTGAAGTCCTGACACTTGTAGCAAAATAGGTGGAACTGGATATATTGTATTTAGTGAAATAAGCAAATCAGAGAAAGACAGCTACTACATGGTCTCTTACATATGTGGAAACTAGAAAAAGGCAACCTCAATGTAAAATAGTTGATATTATAAGATAGGGAGGGGTTGGGGAGGGTAGATAAAGGAAGGGTGAATACTAACAGTGAAACTGTATGCATATGTTGAAATATCACACCAAATTGCATTAATATGTACAATGAATATACGTTCATTGTACATAAAAATATTTTTAAAAGACTAATGAAAACTGTGTTGAAAGAACTAAATGAGAGTAACTTGACAATATCTTACTAAATAGAAATTGTTAACAAAAATTATTTTAAAAGAAGCAGATAAAAATTCTGGAATTTAAAAGTTTAGTAACTGCTCTAAAAACTTATTAGGAGTTCTCAAAACACAATCTTAATTGTAAAAGAAAGAATCAACAATCTTGAAACTCAATCAAGTATGATTACCTTGAGTCATGAAAGAAAAGATGAAGAAAAAAGAATAGAAATTCAGAGTACTGTGACACATTTATCCTACCTACATAGGTATATTAGCGATTCCAAAAGGAGCCAATAAAAAGGAGAGAAAGAACAATTGAATAATCACTAAAAACTTCCAACATTTGATTAAAAATTATTAATTTTCAACTCTAAGGAATTCAACATATCTAGACGGAATAAGGTTAAAGAGAGTCACACCAAGAAACATCAAAACAAATTTTCCATGAACGATGATAAAAACATCTTCAAAGCATGTTGTCTGATGATCTATATTAGGACTAAAAACTTACTTCTCAGCAAAGACCAAAGAAGTCAGCAGATAATTGGACACTGTATTCAAAAAAGATGATCAACCAATAATTCTATATCCAGAAAAACTATCCTTTGAAAATGGAGACATTACTAACATATTCCCAAATACTTAGACTAACAAGAGAATTTTTCCTAGGGTGCTAGTCCAACAAGAAAGAGTGCAGAGAGTGCTTCAGGGTAAAAAGAAAAGATTTTAGACAATAACTGGAATCAACACAAGGAAATGAAGAACATTATTAAAGGAATCTGAACAGGTGTGACAGATATGCAACTAAAGAAATTTGAGGTTCAGATCCACATGAATAGAGAAGAAACACATTATGATTTTTAAAAGATGAAAATAAGTTTATTATAAAAGTAAAGCAGATATGAGCATAGTCAAATAATATACTACCACAGAATGAGCTAGGAGACAGCACCCAAGATGAAGGGGATCATCTGGGGGAGGATCTTGTGTGAGCCCTCAGCAGGTGAGGGAGAGAACACCATGCCACATTTAGTTTCTGTTTCTTAAGCACTGTGTCAGACAAAAGGGACTTGGCATCAACAGGTCTGCATAACTGGAAGGATGGTTTCCAGTCTTGCCTAGAGCATAGAAATCCTCCAGTTTTTCTGTGTCAACAGTTACCTCTATACATTCTTTCTCAGGCGGTGGTCACCCTCTCTGCAAAAAGGCAGCAGTCAAGGTCATTGCAGGTGACACCTGCATTTCACCAACTCTAATTTTTAACTCTTTCCTTGATAATAGGTAAATAAAAAACATAGAGTAATTTGTCTTTATTTTTGTCTCTTTTTTTTCCATGTGCATAATCTAAAGACAACTTCAGAAAGTGTAGTTATGAACACAATAAAGATTAGAATTGGATCAAATAAAAAGAATAGGTAAACAATTTTAAAAATTAGTAAAACTAATGATTGACTCTGGAGAAAAAATCCACCAAGTGAATAAATCTCTTGCTCCACTAGGAAATAAAATGAATACCTTTAATTATTAAAATTGGGAGAGAGAGCAGAAAAAGAATATTATGAAGAAGTATGATGAATAATATATATCAAAAAATTAAGCAAGCTAAAAGATAGCTAAAAATTATTTAAAAACACAGACTACTGAAACTGACTTGGGAAGAAACAGATCTGTAATGTAAAGGTATTTATTTAATGATCTAAACAGTTCCCATAAAGCAAAGCCCATAGAAGAAGCATTTTCAAAGTCATACTATGAAACCAGTATTACACTAATATGAATATCAGGCATAGGGATCATAAGAAACTCTGTTTTCTCTTCATATATATATATATTTATATATATATATGAACAAAACGAGGGATTTCAAAAGTGCAGATTTTCAACCAGCAAGAACTAATTTATGTAATGTACTTTTTTAAAAGCGGAAAGATAAATAACAACAAAAACGTGATTATCACAACTGACACAGAAAACTGAGATACAGAAAAAACTCAAAAGCTCCTGTCTTAACACTTTTAGTGACCACTGTAATGCAAGTAAGTGAGGGAAATTAGGCAAGAAAACAAGCAAAAGTCATCCAATTTGGAAAAGAAATAAATTTATCTCTCTGCAATTGACATGATCTTGAATAAAAAATTCTATGGAATTCACCAAAACATTTGTTAGAACTGGTAAGCAAATTTAGTAGAGACTAAGGATACAAGATGATGTAATAATGTTAATTGTATTTCTGTACAATAGTAATCATCTGAAAATAAAATATTTTTAAATTTTATCTATAATGGCACCAAAGGGAATAAAACACTTAGAAATAATTTTTAAATGCAAAGTTCATATTCTGAAAAATCATGATTTTTTAAAAGAAATTTTAAAAGCCCTCCCAAATAATTGGAAAGGTATCCCATATTTATGGGTTAGGAAACTATTGTTAAGAAGTAATTCTCCCTAAATTGACCAACAGTTTCAAACAAACCTTGTTAAAATTTCTCTCGACTTTTATTTCAGTTATTTATAAAGTGAATATAAAATTTAGATGGAAGTGCAGGAAAGTCAGCATAGCCAAAGAAACACTGGCCAACAGCAAAGTGTAGATACCTACACTTTCCTGCTTTGAAACTCAACAAACCTGCAATAATAGATTTTTATGGTGCTCATGTTCAGCTAGATTCATACATCAATGGAATAGAATTGACAGTGCAGAATTGACAGGCATACATTGCTGAATTCATTTGTGACAATTGTGCAAAGATAATTAAAGGTAAACAAGGATATTTCTAGTAAGCAGTGCAGAGAAAACAGCTTCTCCAAATGCAGAAGAATGAAGTGCACCACAACTTCATATCATGTCCCAATCTTAGCTCACAATGAATCAAAGACATGAAAGAGGGAAATATGCATAAATAAATCTGTCTGATGTTGGATTAGGAAATATTTGCTTGCATGTAACACCTAAAGAATAATCAAAGAGAAAAAGAAATAAACTGGACATAACAAAAATGAAATATATTTGTATCTCAGAAAACAAAAGGGAAGTACAAAAGTAAAACGATGGAGAGATAATGTGACCATATCCTACATTTAATGAGTATCCAGGATCCAGAGTACAAACAAAACGATTTTTCTTTCACAACTCAATAATAAAAATATAAATAATCTGACTAAAATGGATGAAGAATTTGAATAGAAATTTCTTCTAAGATACACGATTGGCCAATAAGCATATAAAAAAAGTGTTCAATGTCATTAGTTATCAAAGAACTGCAAAAAAATACCCACAACTAAATAAAACTTCACACTATTAGGGTGCCTATAATAAAAAACAGACAATAATTGTTGGTGAGTATGTGGAGAAATGGGAAGCCAAAAGCACCAATTTTGGACATGCAAAGTGTTGCACCACTTTAGAATATAAATTGTAATTCCTAACATTTAGGCACAGTGTGTCCATATGAATCAGCATTCCTACAGCAGCATAAAGCTCAATTTTCTATTTTAATGTTTTTTTGTTTTTGTAAAAGAAACTATATTGAGTTAATATTGATTTTTTAATATATTGCTATATGTCATGTACTATTTTAATTGCTTTACAATATTAATCACTAAAGATGGAACTATTTTAATAAACACTTAATGAAACCAAGCCACAGAGGGGTTGGTTAACTTGCTGAAGATCATATAGTTAATAAGTTTAAAAGCTTAATTACAATCTAAGTCTGTCTGGCTCCCAAGACTACATTATTAAATATTAATACTATATAATACTTATCAACTCACAGCATAATATAAGATTTTTGTCATATCTATTGGAATAAAAATCCAGTCTTAAAAACCACTGCTTGTTGTTGTGGTGACATTACAAACCAGCCTGTGGCTTACATGTTCACCATCCCAAATCACAGTCACTTAGTAAGGAACATAAAATTATAGAATGAAAGAAGTAAAAAGGAATCCCAATGTTCTCATTGGTAATGTGAGTTCATAAAAATGTATTATCCAAGACCCAAACGGTCAACGGCTTGTGGAATCATTGGTCAGACTGAAATTCATCTGATTTTTCTCAGCCCCTCACCTATTTCTTTTATTACAACAATCCTGTTATAGGAAAAGAATTGTGTTATATATTATATATTATGATACATGCAACTGGACTTCCCAGCCATTATGTAAAGTATTCAAACTGAAAGATGGTCAAGAAAGATAAATATCTTTGGTCATGACACTATGCTAGATGAGTCTTCGCTTATGTCTGAGTGTGATTCAACAATTAGGAAAAAATATTTAATTCCTCTCTCAACTTATCTATACTTAACATCATATTGAACCCCAGGGACAGGGTGCACCATCATCAGTTTTTTTCCTTCCCCTAGATGATTTTCCCTAAGAGGTTTCTGGGGCCTCATGCAAGTGAGCTTCTGCCAGGCCTGTTCCTTCTCTATGCCTGACATGCCCAGGCTAGGCCATCATAAGCCACAAACTACTGTATTCGGTCCACAAACCTGAACATGACTGTGTGCAGTGCATTATGCAGTGATTTCCTGTCTTGCTGCCCAGCTTCAAAGTTAGAGAGCTCAAGCATTTTGACTTGTAACCATTTAAGTTGTTGTGAGCCTTTTCAAAAGTTATGGAAGAAAAAACAAACATATATTCAATTCAATTTATTGGAATATATATGACATAGATTTAATTTTCTTTCAAGTATCTTCCATGTATTTATTGAATAGTATGTTGAATTCAATATTTCTGCTAAGAAAACAATAAAAAAGGTCAAGAACTTAGTGATCCAAGCAAAATTTATAATGAGATTTTTTTTTCAAACACAGTAAAGTCTGT
This sequence comes from Cuniculus paca, assembly GCA_004365215.1. Taxonomy (NCBI): domain Eukaryota; kingdom Metazoa; phylum Chordata; class Mammalia; order Rodentia; family Cuniculidae; genus Cuniculus; species Cuniculus paca. The sequence goes on from RJWT010019132.1 coordinate 10,179, forward strand.
GGCTATAGGAGACCTTGAGTTCCGTGGATAAGGTGTGACGCATCTTTAGCTGTGTTTTTCTTTTATGCCTAGGTCTATGTACAGGCAGATACAAATTCGTGGTTCAGCCTATCAGATACCAGTTGCTTGGGAATGTGTTCTCATTTAAATGAAGTGCTGAACTGATACTAAATGTGTTCTCCAAATAATCTTCACTGGTTTCTCCTAGACTATAGGAGTTTAGTTCAGTCAGTATCTAAGTTTTTTGAATACACAGTAATCCCTTTCCAGTTTTCAAAACCTTTCTAAGAATGAGCCTAACCTGCTTCCTTAACTCTGTGACAACACACTGTTTAGTGCTAACAGACAGCACAGAAGAATGAGCTCTGATTGAGATTGGCATTGACCTCTACGTGACTTTACAGGTCAGTATTTACACTGGGTAAAGAGATCATTGCCCAGGCCTGGTCACTAGGTGGGCATAAACAAAGCACCATAGCTCAACCTAAGCCATGAACTCTTAGACCTTTGCCATGCTTTTCTCTGGCTCTGGCTCTCTGCAAAGGCTGGGACAACTAATGAGAGTCTGTGACCAACTGATGTGGAACCCTCACTGTCTAGGGTGATATTAGACGATTTCAGCATCCAGTTGCTTAGCTGGTTCCTTTTGACACTGACATGTGTTATTCTGCAATCGTAGAGCAGTTATTTGTTTTAAAACAATTCTAATGCTGAGCAAGGGTATTGATACAGAAAAACACTTCCCAGAGTTGTACTGTTAGCACACACTTCCCTCTCATCAAAACATATTCACATTCCAAAGCTTTTCTTTTTAATTTCTGTACTTGGAGATGCAATGTCTTGGTTACTTTTCTCTCGTTGCTGGGACAAAATACCTGATGCCCAAAGTGAAGGAAGGAGAGGTTTATTTCTTACAGTTTTGGGGGTTTCAGTCCATACTTAGCTGGTTCCAAGGCAGGATGGCATGGCTGAGGGGCAGCTGTTCATGGCAGCTGCAAGCAGCAAGAGCTAACCATGCAAAAGAGAGAAAAACATGTCTCCATTCAGACCTTACATTGTATGTCGGCTCCACCCCTGGGTGGGTGCAGCACACACACCACCAATCCCAGCACTAGACAAGGAGTCAATCATAAACACTAGATTCAGCTACTTCCATGACTACATGAGACTTGGGGGGCCACATATATACAAATCATAACATACGATGTATTAAACAACTAACTCAAGGCTGAGTATAATATTCCAAGAGCCAATGTAATTTATACAGAAACCTGGATATTTATTACAGATGCTAGAGGTTATTAAGCTATCTGAAAAGTATAGACTTCATTTCTGCTTTCAAGAAATAGAGATTTATATTGTTTATTTATTCCCAGCTGTTGAATATCTGAGTTGTGCTCAGAAAAAAAGATTAAAAAATACTTGATGATACCAGTGGCTGACAGAGCAGCAAGTCAGGGAATTTCACCCAATTTTTTTTTCAGACTAAATTTCTGAGTAAGTGTGTATATATGTCTGCACTTGTATGTCTGATGGTGAGTGTCACATCCAATAAAAGACACGAGTTGACAGCAGATTATGGAATATTTTACTGATGTAGTATTTTTTAAAAGTGAAAAACTCAGTTCTTTGAGACATTTCCTTGCCTTAGTTTTTTACCACTGGAGTAGTACAAATCACTGGGCCCTGATTCCATCACAGGTTTGCCAAAACTGTTGGTGTGGCCTTGGTTGAGCCATGAAACATTTTAGTGTCTGTGCTTTCACATTTGTAAAGGGGAAGAGTCAAGGGTTAAATAGTTCATTATTCTATGGTCATGAACTACACTGTGATGAGTTGAGAGCAATTTCCAGGTCGTCTTACTCTTAGTCATGGAGAAAGTAAATCTAAGATGTTGGCTTTCCACATCATGTAAACAGGTACAGGTGGCTTGCTCCTGTGTACAGTTCTTTTACTGAGCTTTCACTGCAAAATCTACTACGGTTGCTGTTTGTTGTGCTCATTCAGTCTTAGGGATCGTGGGCTTTGGCAATGACTCAAACCAGAAGACATTTCTGCAGCATGTATTTAGTTCTGAAACAGAAAGAGCTCTAGGTTATGCATTAATCTTTTCAACCTCTTGGGTAGTAACAATGCCAACCCAAGATTATGAGAAATAATGATATACACTATAAGGACAGATCACTCTCTATAGATAGAACAGTATATCTATATTAACATCCAAAGTTTATAGAGCATCCATAAAAAGGTTTGGAAATACCTGAGAGTAGGAACATTTAGAAATCTTGGCAGATACTTAGATTTTCCTGAGGGGATAGTGCTGTGATGGTAAGAAGGCCATGTCCTTACTTATACTGCCCAAAATCAGAGAGATTAGGTGTCCTCAAGATAGAAAAAACCAAAGAGGTAAGAATCAGGGGCTTGAGCTCTGGTCCTGATGCTAGTCCTAGCAACTCTGTATTGAGAATAAATAATTTTATGTCCATTGGCTACAGAACCAGAAGAAAATATGGTATATTAATTTTCAAACTAAAATTAGATTACCTCTAATACTGTGATTTTTTAAATGACCAATGCATTTTACATAGGAGGTGTTGGAAAGATTGCCAGGTTAAGTCTCATAAGAGCTGTTAGGAAAGGTGAGTTCTAAACCAAAATGCAGAGGGCAACTCCTCCTTTGAGGTCCTACACTTCTTTCAGTCTTCTATTTTGCTTCACACTTTTCCTTGCCTCAGACAACTGCCCTCTTCCAGGCCTCTTCAGGCCAGTGGTGCATCACCATTCAGAACTTCCCAACCCCTTCTCCTAACAAAAGTTTACCTCTCTTATTATGTAAGGGTAAGAAACTGCTCAAAGAGGAAAAGTCACTGGGATAGGGGAAAGGCAGAAAGAAGAAAGGGAAAAGGAAAAAGACATAAATGACTATATTACTAATAGTATTAATTCTTGAAAAAGAAGAGTTAATGCTTTTATGATTAGACCAACTTTACATGTCTGTATCTGGTAATCTGAGCAACCCTTTTGAAGGTAACAATACGCAATATTACAACCATTGTTAAATTCCTATCAGCTTGTTTTGAAAACCTATACTGTTACTGTTATGGGTTTGTTGTTGTTGGTTGTCACTTTTGCTTTTTGTTTTTCTTTTTTGTGTCTTTGTTTCTTTTAAATAAATTACAGAAAAACCCCAAAAATTTACTTTGGTGCTTTCCATTCTCTTCTCTTCTCAGTGAACAAGTGTCACATTAATAAATCCTCAAATCTTCCAACCAGGATCTTGGAAATCAATACCTTAAACAAAGAGAAAAAGTCAAATGATAAGATGTTGAGCATATAATTTAGCAAGAAATATGTGTTGGTATTTTTAATAGTCATTAAATTATACCACATAAGCACCCAATTTAACCATAACTTTGTATTAGGTAGCATTTCATTAAATAAAACACATTCATACATATCCATTAGGTAAATTAAAGAATTTCTCTCTGTCTCTGTCTCTGTCTCTGTCTCTGTGTGTGTGTGTGTGTGTGTGTGTGTGTGTGTTTCACTGGAAAAAAAATGAAGATTGGGGAAACCATGACTTGCTTATTTTCTTAAAAGTATGTAGGTCATAAAGGATGGTCACTGCCTCTATCTTGCCCTGGTCCTATGTGCTTATACCAAATATCGTTGTATTCCTATGAAAAGGTTCCTGGGAACATCTGAGCCACAGTTCCAACAACAATGAACACCAGTTCATTCTTTAGGATTAAATGAACACAAATTTTAAAGTTAAAGCATTGTATTCAACCAACCTATAATGCTAATATTTTAGAAACCTGATATCAAGCATATGAAAATCTGATATTCAAACTAAAATAAAATGAATTGCACCAATGAGTTTCAAGTTGTCTCTTTTGATTCTCCTCTATGTCCCTGTGTCTGAACCAAAAGTCTGGCATTTCCCCAAGAATATCTTGGCATATATAAATGATTATACATAATTGATTATATATAAATTATTATATATAAATTATTATATAAATATACATATATATATCTGTTTTCCTTGAAAGAGTTTTTATGATTAATAAAACCCTATACTATTTTACAGTCACTCATTTGCAATGTTCTAGTGATGACCAGTTCTCCTACCCTTTTTGATGAAGAATCCTCCTAACTTTATATTGTTTGCAGATGAGTGATAGGTGTTGAGGAAAATAGGCATGGATTTATTGGAAGACGGTAAGTCTGGGCTATTCAGAGATATTACCAGAATTTGTAGAATGCCAAAATACAAAATTTCTCTCCAGTCATTATAAAATAACAGATAATATACGTACCATTCCACCTCAAGAAACCATGAAACAGGGCTGAACATATTAGGCAATCTTTTCCATGTAATGGAAAATAGTACAAGAATCCTACTCTTGAGATAAGGCAAATGCACAATCTGAGCACCAAGTTCACCATGAATTTCTGCCTAAAGTCATTTTGGTGCACAAGAAAGTGAAAGGTGGACAGAAAGTTGCAGTCAGCAGCAAGGCTGCAAAGTCCAGCTCTTTTGAGGAGGTTGGTAAGTGAGGGGTAGGAAGCCACAGGTGCAGTCACATTGATTTGAACCTCCAGGCATCTACCACAGTGCTAAAACTCAAGTCTAGGGAGGATGTCCCTTATGCCGTGACCAAGTAAGAAGTTTATATATGATGGAAAACTGGTATGAGACCTTCAGAGGACAACTGAAGAAACTAAGGATTTGTGAATTAGATGGGGATTTTGGAAGTTGACATCCCTGAAAGACATTGGTATTTTCAGCAGCAAAAGGACAAGAGAATCAAAAAGCATACTGGACCTTTGGCTGAGGTTCTAGAAGCGCCTCATAGGAGGAGCAAAGTAGACCCATCCCAACAGCATCTAAAACCAAGCATGAGCAAGATCAAGTTAAGATTGACAATCAATTCTTATTAATATGGTATTACATTCTCAACATCCAGCTACAAATAAATATTAGATATAAGAAATACAAATACATGATCTATAATCAGTAGGAATAAAACTAACACAAACAGATTTAGAGATGACAGTGTTGAAATTAATAGATAAGATTTTAAAAGCTATTAGAACTAGATTTTATGGATTAAATGAAAACATGGACATAAGAAATGAATGGATACATAATCACAACAGAGAAATAAAATCCATTAAAAAGGTGAAATTTCAATATATATAATGGAACTGGCTTCACAACACACTGCAATGGAAAATATCAATAAATTTGAAGAGAAATCAAATAAAATTATCCAAATGGGAGCATGTGAAATAAAGCGTACATGTGCACACAAGTACCACCATCACCTCTACCACCAAAAACATCCACAGTAAGAACACAAGCAGCAGTGATGACAAAACAAAGCCCTAGTCACAAAAGGAACCACACAAATTTGTAACGTAAAATTCATAGTTTAAATTCCAGGAAAGGCCAGAGAAAATGAAGTATAAATTGGATACTGTGGAACTGATAACCAAAAAAAAAAAATCTCACAAATTTGATTATAAGTAACAAGACGTAAATAATAAGAAAACAAACCTGGGAACAGAGCTAATTTCCCCCCTCTTGGAAGCTATGGAGAATCTTTGCATTGAGATAGACTTTGAAAGGCATGCAAATGATAGAATATGATCATGTGATGAGCATGCAAACTTTTAAAGGGCTTGTACTTACTCTTTTACCTTTGATCATATGTAACTTCCTCATCTTCTTATCCTGCCCCATGAGATGGTCCAGTTTTCAGAATACTCACTTACATGGTAGCTTTTGTAGCACTTAGTAAGAAAGAGACAGTAATGACTGGTTTAGATGTCCTTAGGTAACATCTGAATCTTTAGCCAGGTCTTAACCATGCAACATTTTGCTGATGGCATAAGAAAAGACTGGTGAGTTTGTGCTGTACAACAACAAAATAAACTAAGTTTTAAATCTTTTTTCATACATGAACTGCGTGACCACAAACAAGTCACATAATATCTGTGTGTCTTAGTACCCTTATTTGAATGATACAATCTCTTCCTACTGTAAGTGAATGTTTTAAGTTTAATGAGTTTATATATATGAAAGTGCTCATAATTTTCTACAAAAGCATAAAGTTTTGAAAGGTCAAGGAGAAGAAAATTATGTTGATGACAAGAACACCATATGACTGAGTAGAGCACTACAATCATTGCCATGTGACAGATACGAGATGCCCGTTCCTTCTTACTACTGTATGGGAGTCTGAACCCACTGCGTTTATAAAGCTCATTTGCTCCCCTGGGGCATTTCATGCTCTATTTCCTCCTTGTGTTGAAATAAATATAAATAGAGTAGGAAACATGCAACATTGAAGTGATTTTCTCCCCCTTAAGTTTATTTTCCTTTACTTTCTTTCAAATTCTCACATACACTACGACCTGATTTCCCTATCAGTGCTGCTGCTTAAGTATATTGATTCTGAATCCCCTCTGGTGGTTTCCAAGGTAGAGCTCAAACAGATCAAGAGAAACCAAAAACAATTCCCAAAAGTGAAATCAACAAAAGATTCATAGCAGCAAAAAAAGCCGGTGAGAGTAACAGACAGAAAATAAACACAATGGAGCCATCGATACAATGAATAGTCGCTCATCAGCCCTGCCTTAGTGGGTTCTATTTGCTGGATGGAGAGTTGCATACAAATGGATGCATGCACAGAATGTTTTAAAAAATATACATAAAACCTGCACATAAGTAAGATTCAGACCTACATTGTGCAAAATGGCTCTTTGTATATCTAATCTTCTGAGACCAGCTTTTGGACGAGTAAGGTGCTATTTTTCTGCAGTATGATTTGAAACAAAAAGAAATTATGGCTGGGACTTAAAGAAATTCTATCTGTGTTTTTATTAATGTTGTGGTTGATTTCTACCATACTGCAATTTATGATCTTTTATTTTACTTATCTAGGCAGCTTCTTGAATACTTTGGAAAGACTTCCTTAATAAATGTGTTTACTACTTCCTTTTTCATTATCTTATCTGCAAACAGTGATACACTGGGTACCCAAGGTCAGCTAACATTCACCTATCACTCTGTATCATAAGATGCTTCCTAAGTTTATGTGTTTTATTCCAACTCATTGAAGGTATAAATGATACTTCGCTGGGTCAGAAAGATGATATTGCTATTATATCTCTTATCACATCACTAACACCATAAATTCTAATGGCTTCTTCAGAACTATTAATGTATCTATTTGACATCAACCTACATTGAGAAAGTCTTTAATCCTGCCAATGGTTCCTAATGACTTATGCATATGCAGTGCGTTTTCATCTCAATCTTAAAGTGACACGTACACTGAAGTGTTAATCCTTTCACTGCCACAGTGATGACCATTTCCAAAATGGAATGCAACAGCTGGCCAGAGACAGACACTGTGTTTAATGTGAGCCGACTTTGCCTTCAGAAATCTGCTCTCACACTTAAGGGAGGAAATAAGCATGTCACAGTGACCCATATGTCTTTATTTGTGTAAGCTGCAGCCACCCCAATTTATATTTCTCATTGTCCAAGCTCGTTTTGTGGGTCTGGAGTGATGCTGGAAGAAGTGCTGGAACAGATAGCAAGATATTTGTTTGGTTTTGTTTTCGTGTTTTGGAACAGGGTCTCATGAGGTAGTCCTAGCTGACTCTGAACCCACTACATAGCACAGACTGGCCTCAAACTCATGAGAATCCTCTTGCCTCAGCCTCCCAAGTGCTGGCAATGTAGCTGTGTGCCACCACACCCAATGATAGCAAACTTTTTTTTGTATTTTGTTTTTATTTTGAAAAGAATACAACCAAACAAAACAAAACAGAGTAAAGTCAATCAAAACAAAGCAATGAACATGGAATATGACTTTGAAACAGTGTAAAAAAAAAAAGAAAAAAAAACAAAAAAAGAAAAAACAAAAAACAAAGCAATCGATAAGGCTACCATAATGGCTCTTGTTATCTGCAGTATACCTGCCTATACCATCAGGGATAAGTAAAATCAAACAAAATACAACAAACTAAAACAGTAGAAGCAAAACAAAACATAATAAAACAAAACAAAGCAGAACATTGTAAGCAATATAGAATTTCAAGATATTAGCAAAACAGCATTGGCTACCATAATAATTGTTATCTTCAGAATAGTTGCCTACACCTTCAGACATATTACAATCAAACCACACAGAATAGAGTAAAATCAATCAAAACAAACAATGAAAGCAATACAGGGTTTCTAAACAAGATAAGTAGACATCCTCGATGGCTGCAATTATATATTTTGTTATCTTTAAAATAGCTGTCCATGCCATCAAGTATAATAAAATCAAACAAATC